>PNEQ01068289.1:0-16351 GCA_003012365.1 Medauroidea extradentata | reverse complement strand
ATGATGCATGTATTAAAATCGTCTTTGTAAATTTTTGTAGGAATGTTCATACTAGTGTAGTTTCACAATAGGCTACTTAGTCAGAGGCAATTCAGTTAGGTAGGTCTAAACAACTTTGCTGCTGACGAACATTAGAGGCTGGCTAATTTTTTCGTATGTAATGTTGTAACATTTTGTTAATTGTAGGCGATTGATTTTTCTGGTTTTGTTAGCTTACACGGGCACATTTTTTTAAAATGTGTGCTACTAAAAGTTAATAATATAATGGTTCATAGAATGTTCGAGTCATGCTTTTTATTAGGTACCCCATAATTTGTAGCGCCCTTGCCCCATGTTTTTAATGTTACTGCCTCCAACATTTTTAGTGGACTTACCCTACAATTTTCTGTCCACCTATCCTACATATTACTGCCCATCTGCTCCAAGGTTTTTAATGCCTGTACACAACATATTTAGTGGTCCTACCCTACAACTTTCTGTTCACCTGCCCTACATATTTCTGTAGGCCTACCTTTGCTCTAAGATTTTAATGACATTACCCCACATTTTTGGTAGTCCTACCCTACATATTTCTGCACCTTAGCTTCATGATTTTAATGTCCCTGCTTAACTTTTTTAGTGGTCCTACCCTACAACTTTGTTCTCATACCCTACATATTACTGTACTTCTGCTCCAAGATTATTAATGTTCCTATCCATTTTTAGTTATCCTATCCTACAACTTTATGTTCTCCTACCCTATATATTTCTGCACCCCTGCTCCAAGTTCTTAAGTCCCTAAATAAAATTTTTAGTGGTCCTACCCTACAACTTTCTGTTCTCCTACTCTACATATTTCTGTATCTTTGCTGCAATATTTTAATGACCTTGCCCTATATTTTTAGTGGTGCTACCCTACATGTACCTCTGCTCCATGTAGTTTAATATCTCTGCCCCACATTTTTGTGATCTTCTCCTACAATTTTCTGTTCCCCTTCCTTATGTACTTCTATACCCCTGCTCCATGATTGTATATGTCCCTGCCTCACATGTATAGTGCTCCTATCCTACAATGATGTGTGTCCATACCCTGTAAATTTCTGTACCTCTGCCTCCAAAAATGAAGTCGTAACTATAAAATACTATTTGAGGAAAGTGTTAAACAACAACTTGAACTAGGCCTACCATAAAATGGTTAAAATTACGAATTTTGGTATCCTATTTTTAATGCCTTTCTGCACTCATGTAGTGATGACATGTTCGTATTAAGTAGGCCTATTCTCCAACATTTTGTGGGGTAACTTGACTTGTTGAAGGACAAGTTTGGTTAATTTTCTCCATATAATACGACATTTACATTCTACGATTTTACTGTCAAATTCCCATACTGATGTGTTTGAAGATTTCTTCACTAAATGCCTGGGAAAGGCATTTAATGTGTAAAACAACTCGTAGACGAAATCGCAACACATTATACAAAATCACATAACATAATCTTGGAGTTATTTAAACAATGACCACATAAATATAGGTTTGATGCACATTTACCATTAGGTTAACCTCGACACTATTTACAAAAGAACTACGAGTATGCTGCAACTTTATCTGGCTTTGTTCGCGACTACGGTGATTTTAATTAATTCGGAAAGAAAAGAATTTGCACAATTCTTCTATTACTTGATTATTACAGCAGGGACAAAAATTATATCACTGTTTAACACGTGACGAGAGAGTTTGTTTTGAACAAGCATCGTCATGTGACGTCACACGTGACGTTTTTTTTATTGCTGCCAGTTCTGCACTTACTCGCCGAGCATGGGCAGAAATGGCAGTCATATCTGGCAAAACTGGCATCTGCTAGTCCCACCCGAAACGCATACCAAAAAAAAAAAAACACTTCCGGTAAAACGAACGCCTTCTGGCAGAAAACTAGCAGAACTGGCACAAAACTGGCAGACTGGCAGACCACGCGAACAAACCTAATGCATGTACTCAATACTGGCAGGCTAGCCAACTTCAGCATTGTTTTGCTCACTTTTGGTGCTGTGCAGTGCACACAACAAAAACAGCAAAATTCACTTTATAATAAAGCTAAAAGTAAAAAAACACATTAGATATTCAAAATCTGATAGTTTTTAGTACTACTGCAGATGACAAGTATTGCCTTCTTTAATTTTTATTTTTTCATTAAAATTCTCACTTTTCCTGGATTGGCTGATATATTATCCGAAGAGTAAGTATTAGTTACATCCGGTCAGCCTTCAAACAACTAACCAAAGAGATCCAAAAGTTAGGAGAAAAGACACACCTATCCAGCATAAAAAAACTGTATTTCAAAAGCTGAGCAAGGTACTTATTGCACAACCAATAAGGAGTTAAAATACTGTGAGGTCTTTTTCACCTTGACAGTATTAACTACCTACTACTGTCCCAATGTATGTTTTGTTAGTAACCGGTAAGTTTTGTGGCTATGTTTACCAAGTAAAAAACTACTCAAGCTTAACCCTGAAAGTTTCAGTGAATAATAATTTACTTTCCCACACAAATCCACGTACAGTAATAAATGAGCCCTACATTGTATATTTTTATATTGACGTTATCGTATATCAGTGGCATAGCATAGCTGTGCTCCAAGGCGTGCGGTATTAGCAGCGACTATACACTTTGAGCTGTTGTGTTGTTGCAGAAACCAAGGTGTATATATTATAGGATAATTCGTACCTTGTACGCTACTGGCTGTGGAATGTTCCTGACCATACAAGTCGAATAGTTCCTCAGACAACTCAGTGCTATGTATAGTCACTGCTGGTCACGGCACACCTTGGAACACTCCACGCGACGCCCCTGTCATATATCATGACTTGTTGTATCTCTTTGCACAAAATTGTACTCAAAGATATGACGGATGCAATGAACTAAACTAAAAAATTATTATCCTCGCAAGCAAAATAAGTTTAGCCACTAGTCTCATTATTTGGCAAAAAAGTAGTTTGTGTTACATTGTACATTTACACACTTACTGAAACAATGAGACAGTGTTTATATTTAGATTTACAGTATCTCCGCCAAAACTAATTTTAAGGCGTTATACCATCAGTCACATATGGTCTGACTCAAAAGCATTTTCACGCAAAAAATCACATTTCCTTAGTCGCTGAAGAAATCCATTAGTGTACAGTTTTACAGTTCTTCTACCTGCTATTTTCATAAAGTGTTCCTCTCATATTCTCAGATAGTTATAAAATCTTCTGGTCAAAGCAAAAGAATTAATAAAATAATAAAGCTTGAAAAAAATGCCATCATTCCTAGTACCTTTTCCCATGAATACCTCTCAGAGTGACATTTAGGCTATTCAGAAGGATAATTTACTTCTGACAACTTACTGCAGTCATTTTTTTCTTATTTTGGAGGCTGATGTTTCTATAATAACATATGTATCAATAAAAAACCACAAATACAAATTGTAGCCTGCTATACATTTTCCAAAACAGCTGACTTCGCCTGATAACTATCTAACAACTGTGACATATAATGGGAGGGAGATTACTATAGGGGGTTAGGGTGTTGAAAGGATAGGTCTGCACTAGCCTCAAATTAATGTAAAGCTTGGTAAATTGGAAAAGTAGGAAGGGCAGACTCTCAGTCGAGAAAAGAAACATTTTTAGATTCCACATTATGAAATTACAAAGTAAACCTGACTGAAGAATACTGCTAATGAAAGTAGCTTTGAAATACAAGTTTGTTGGAGGATCCTGTTCAGTCAATGAGGGGAAGCAGGTGGATACATGCTTCATAGACTTAGAGAAAGCCTTTGACAAGGTTCCTCATGGAATACAGATTAGAAAAGTGGAAAACTGCTGTATGACAAGCGGGTGGTTGACTGGATTAAGGACTTTCTCAGGGGACTAAGTCATTCAATGAAAGTGAGGGAAGTAATGTCAGAGGAAGGAGATGTTACGTCAGGAGTACCACAGGGAAGTGTGTTGGGGCCTTTGTTATTCACTATAATGGCGAATGACATGAGATTCATGATTACAGGTAAAATAAGACTTTCTACAGATGACTGTGTACTATATACACCCACACAACACAGTAGCTAAAAGCTGATTTTATGTGCAATCATATTTGACATACATATTATACACATATCATAAATGAAAATGACCTTTATCATGAACAGTTGCAAATATATGTATAATATACACACATTGAATAGCTAAATAGCTTTACATTATACATGCTGAGACATTATGCATATAATATATGTTCTACTTTTGTTCAGTGGTGGGACACTTAAACCATTTTTGCACCTAATTTGAACATTATATGTACATATACACAATGAATGCCCATAAGAAACTTATAAATTACATACAATATAATTTTGTTGTGTGCGAAGTGGAATATACTTGAAGGAAGATACTGATAGGTACTGGTTTTTGACAGTGAAGAACAGAATGAAGATTAATGTGTGTGAAACCAAGTTGGTGAGGCTTACTAGGAAGAGAGTGGTAAGTAGAGCAGTATACAGATGGGATGGGCAGAAGAGGAAGCCAGAGAATACAAGTATCTAGGAGTTGTGATTCAGGTGGATCTAAGGTGGACAGAGTGGTTAAGAAGGGAAGAAGGGATTTAGGACTGCTAAGGAGGGTGTTGAAGAGGGTTAGTAGTGTGGTGAAGGGAAAGGCATATTGCACGATGGTTCATCCAGTATTGGAATATGCTGCTGTAGAGTGGGATCTGTATGTAGAAGTTCAGGGAAGGACAGTGAGGTGGGTGATGAATAAATGGATAAGTCAGGGTCAGACTGGTGAGGAGGAAAGGAACTATAGGCCTAGCATGGTGATGAAGGAATTGGGATAGAAACCACTGAGGGACAGCAGGTTGGTCATGTTGTATAGGACGATGAAGGGGGATGGGGGATGAAGAAGTTTGGCCTAAAAACTAACTGAGGTAATTTTTAAAGGGAAAAAAGTAACAGAGAGAAAATTCAGATGGTGTGGAGGAGAATGAAGAGGGGTAGACTGTCGATGTTGGTGAGGACAGCGAGGGAGTGGACTGCATTGAGGGAGGAGTTGCAGATTGAGTAGAGTTGAAAGGCTTAGGAAGGGACTGGAGGATTGGTGCTGTGGGGATGGGGAGGAATCTGCTCACCACTAGGTGTTGGCCCTATTGCAAGTATAAAACTTATTATTATTCATTTGTGATAAACCCTACCAGCACAGCAAGTCCCCAGGATGTCCTAGGGACATCCTTTGAAGAGATCCGGGTACATGCGATTCTCGGGTTGTCCTAAGGATGGATATTTCGGATGTCCTAGAGCTCCGAAAAACCATGTCCCTAGGACGTCCTAAGTACCTCCTCGAAAAGTACATCACATCCCAGGAAGCTCCTTGGAAGATGAATTTGTGTCATCCTAAATTACTCATCTGGGGAGCTCCCAGGGATGTCCTTACAGGGAGCTCCCTGTGATGTCCGAGCAGGAGCTCCCTGGGATGTCCGAGCAGGAGCTCCCTGGGATGTCCGAGCAGGAGCTCCCTGGGATTTCCGAGCAGGAGCTCCCTGGGATGTCCGAGCAGGAGCTCCCTGGGATGTCCGAGCAGGTGCTCCCTGGGATATACGAGCAGGAGCTCCCACGGACGTAGTGGATTTCTAGGCAAGTTCCTAATATGACCACTAGATAGCTCACGATATTATTTAAATGTACATGAGGTTTGTTGCAATTAATTTAGTAGATAATTCACAACATTTATATATGCCTTAAGAAATTGGTAAATTTACTAATTTTGACACACATATTTTATTATTACTGGTAGACTTTTGGAAGTTCAAACATTGAAAAAAATGTTATTACAGACGAATTGTTTATTCAAAAGATTTTAAGAGGCTACATTAACAGTCATGTGTATTTGGCTGTGTGTTAAAAACTAAGTTTACACATCACCAAAACAAATACATTTGTTTTCTTTTGAGTTGAATACTAAACTTTTACTTTTGCTGCTGGAATGAGCTCCTAGGGATGTCCCAGGGATGCATTTAATACAGGTCCCAGGGAGCTCCTAGGGATGTTCCAGGGACGTGTTTAATACAGGTCCCAGGGAGCTCCTAGAGATGTCCCAGGGATGTGTTTAATACAGGTCCCAGGGAGCTCCTAGAGATATCCTGGGGATGCATTTAATGCAGATACCAGAGAGCTCCTGAGGATATCTTGGGGATGTGTTTAATACAGGTCCCAGGGAGCTCCTAGGGATATCCTGGGGATGCATTTAATGCAGATCCCAGAGAGCTCCTGAGGATGTCTTCGGGATGTGTTTATTACAGATCCCAGGGAGCTCCTAGGGATGTCCCAGGGATGTGTATGCCAGACATCCTAGGGATGTCCGTAGGTAGTACTTTTCCAAGAACTTTTCCTACATAAAAAAGGACTTGAAATGAACTTCCCTAGGATGTCCTAGGGATGACAGTTCCCACATACTATGGACGTCCTTATGATGTCTGTGTGCTGGTAGGGAACCTATAGACGTGACTACATGACGAGCCACACTTTTACAAAAGTGCAGTTGCAAGAAAAAGTGCAGGGTACTGTACCTACACATACACTTACCACCTACTTCAAATAAAACACCAAAACATCCCCCCCCTTTTATTTTAGCAAAATGTCACAAATAGGTAGGTTCCAATGTTTATGACAAGTTTGGTTGGACGGGCAACCAGATATTACTGATAATAAATAAAATAAGTATGAAACAGATATGTAACTGGGGAAAGTATGTGTGTATGAATATGTTTAACAATATTTTGGTATACTGTTGTATTACTGACCTTGTCCCCCTAGATTAAAATTACAAACAAAAACTGAATATACACTTCCTGGTTTTTTGTCTTGTTACATATGAATCATTAAATAGAATAAGGATATTGTTAACTGTTCGCTACGAGAACCATATGTTTACACGTCTAAAATTAGCCAAGAGTATTTAGGTTAAGTACATATGAACACTGAATTTATTAAGAATACCATGACGAGAATTCCAAATTAACTAGGCCTACAATGTCATAGTTTTAATTACTTTCAGGTAACGATAGAAGTTACACTCGTTTTCATTCAATACAATGAATACAAAAAAACCTATTCCCAAGTGTCCCCGCGCAATATTTCAGAAATACTTGCTTGTTTATAATCGCTAATTTTTCATTGGCTGCGCGACAGTGACGTCACAAAAAATGCAACAATGTCACGTCGTGCTATCGTAATCTTACAATTACGACACGATAGTGACTATGGTCGTTTCAAAAATAGGAATTTGCACATTCCGACACTCGCTATCGAGTGAAACATTCCTCTAGAGCACGGTCTAAGAAGGTAGAGGTCTTGACACTGAGGAATAAAATGTAACTCCCTTCTTGTCGCCTAGCGCTAGTAGTAATTTGGTGGAAGATTTGTCTTGTTTTTGTATTTGGCTTAGCTTAAAATGTGAAGTTGTTACTGGAATTGCGAGTATTATATCGAAGAAAAGAATGGGAACATAATTTTGTATTAGAACACATTTTTTTACAACAATAAAATTTAATTTTTCAATATTTTACATGTAGTTGCACATTGCAACGATTCTAAAATTTTGTAGGGCACGAAATATAGTTTTTGTTCGAATATGTTCACTAAAACAATAATACACAATATATTTCTTCAGGCTGTTTTTATAAACTGTTCCACACATGCCAATGTATTTATGGACATGGAACATGTATATACTATACAGTGGCGGATCCAGCAATGAATTTAGGGAGTCTGGGGGCCCTCCCCCGGAAAATTTGGAATTTTAAGGTGCCAAATGATGCTATTTTATGACTTTTTAACTTAAACCATAATTTAATTTACCATTATTTAATTTACAATATTTACACAAAACACATTTTATGGTCCACACTCCACGCTCCGGTTAATTGAAGTAACTGCAAAATAAATAAATAAATAAATAAATAAATAAATAAATGCATAAAATTAGGCCGGTTTGAATACAATTAAAAGTTGTTTGTTGCTACTCAAGCAGCAATAACACATTTTAAAACATTTTTTTAAATATTACTTAATTGCAAATGCAATATTTAATAACAAAATCTTTTAATGATATCTTTAAAATGTTGCCTGATAAAACTTAAAAGAAAAAACATTTTTAACATGTTGTTTCTATAACATTATTTATACAATAAATAAATAATAACTTTAAAATTATTTGTGAACAACTTGAACGACAAAATATCTTTAATATGTTATCTTTAAATTTATATAATATTTTAAAAACATAAAATGTTGCAACAATGTTTCCTTTGCAATGGATTACCTATAACATTGCTGCAATATTTCTGCAAAGTTGTTAAACAAGTAACAAATATTTCAGTAAATATTTTAATAATATATCCTTGCTGCTTGGGTAAAAGATACACCTTAAATATAAGCATTTAATATATTGTTACGGGGGTAACTAGGGACGTGCTTAGCTTCCAAATGTAGAGAACTCACGAGAGGTCCACAACCATAAAATAGGTTAGTTATCAACAATAAAAATTAAAGTTAAAGCATTCGTTTTAAGAATTTAATACAAAAACAAAAATAAAAGAAACGTTTACAAAATTTTGACTAGAATTGACAAGTAAGAAAACAAACAAAACTAAGTACGACTTATCATCATTACTACATTTCCATTTCTGCGACACAAATACAGTTACTGTTATTAAACTTAATCACCTAACAATGTTTACAATCTAACAAATCTCTAGAAATGTTTTCCAGACGTCTGGACTGTTCACAACTACAGTGCAATTAATTCGATTATTTACATCTCATATCGTCACTCCTAACTGCCTCAAAATAGGGGGGGGGGTATTTCCAAATTGAAAAATAAATAAATAAAGTCAACTTACATGTTCCGATAGCCTGTCTTCATGCTCTGTTCCAGCGGGCACCTTCCCACTGCCTCTGACCGATGACAACGACCTCAGGGGAGGGCAGACCCCCCTTATAAAACTGATGCCCTGCTTAGCCCACCTTTCGCGCGAGGCGATAACCCCAGTGCAGTGCCCCCGACTTGTGGAAACATAACCGCCCGGGTTTTCGGTTAAATGTCCACGACCAGTAGCAATCCACAAGGACCACGCCAAAACACGAAATATAAAACCAATAAAATTATGAAATTTCGAATTTACCGGAAATTTTGACAAAAAATTGAGGCCTCATAAAAATCAGACATAACAATATCCCTACCAGCACAGCAAGTCCCCAGGATGTCCTAGGGACATCCTTTGAGGATATCCGGGTAAATGAGATCCTCGGGATGTCCTAAGGATGGATATTTCGGATGTCCGAGAGCTCCGAAAAAACAAGTCCCTAGGACGTCCCAAGTACCTCCTCGAAAAGTACATCACATCCCAGGAAGCTCCTTGGAAGATGAATTTGGGTCATCCTAAATTCCTAACCTGGGGAGCTCCCAAGAATGTCCTTACAGGGAGCTCCCACGGAGCTCCTCTGAGGAACTCCCTGGGACGTCCGAGCAGGAGCTCCCTGGGATATCCGAGCAGGAGCTCCCTGGGATGTCCGAGCAGGAACTCCCTGGGATGTCCGAGCAGGTGCTCCCTGGGATATCCGAGCAGGAGCTCCCACGGACGTAGTGGATTTCTAGGCAAGTTGCTAATACTACCACTAGATAGCTCACAATATTATTTAAATATACATGAGGTTTGTTGCAATTATTTTAGTAGATAACTCATAACTTTTATATATGCCTTAAGAAATTGGTAAATTTATTAATTTCGACACACATATTTTATTATTACTGGTAGACTTTTGGAAGTTGAAGCATTTTAAAAAAATGTTATTACAGACGAATTGTTTATTCAAAAGATTTTAAGAGGCTACATTAACAATTATGTGTATTTGGTGGTGTGTTAAATACTTAGTTTACATATCACCAAAACAAATACATTTGTTTTCTTTTGTGTTGCTTGAATACTAAACTTTTACTTTTGCTGCTGGAAGGAGCTCCTAGGGATGTCCCAGGGATGCATTTAATACAGGTCCCAGGGAGCTCCTAGGGATGTCCCAGGGACGTGTTTAATACAGGTCCCAGTGAGCTCCTAGGGATGTCCCAGGGATGTGTTTAATACAGGTCCCAGGGAGCTCCTAGGGATGTCCCAGGGATGTGTTTAATACAGGTCCCAGGGAGCTCCTAGGGATGTCCTGGGGATGTGTTTAATACAGGTCCCAGGGAGCTCCTAGGGATGTCCTGGTGATGCATTTAATGCAGATCCCAGAGAGCTCCTGAGGATGTCTTGGGGATGTGTTTATTACAGATCCCAGGGAGCTCCTAGGGATGTCCCAGGGATGTGTATGCTAGACATCCTAGGGATGCCCGTAGGTAGTACTTTTCCATGAACATTTCCTACATAAAAAGGACTTGAAATGAACTTTCCTAGGACGACCTAGGGACGACAGTTCCCACATCCTACGGACGTCCTCAGGATGTCTGTGTGCTGGTAGGGATGTTACAATGAGTAGTTGAACCAAGAATAACTAATTCCATGCTTCAAATATCACCTACTTATGTTATCACATAACTTATGGACTGTAACAATAAAACCATCATGTTGTTATGCTATGGATAAACACTTAATATGTTACAACAAAAAAGGAATCCTTCGGTTCCCTGACTTTGTAAATCTGTAAGTAACCTTATCTATGTCTACTGGTATGTCTCTGTGTACATGTAGAAGTGCAATTCCTGTCAGCTTGTCTTCCAACATTCGTGATCGCAGCCAAGTTTTTAATCGTCGAAGGGCAGAGAAACTCCTCTCTGAACGGGCATTGCTGATTGGAAGGGCTGCAAGTATGTGAAGTAACCAATGAATTATAGGATACACATCCTTGTCGCAGCTGTTAAGTGCCTCAATAACATTCTGTGGTACTTTTTCTTCGGGAACCGAACTCCACTTGTTTTTCTACAGGGAAAATTCTCCTTTTAGAAGGACAGGTGCAATTCTTTCATCTACTTCCATAAGGAGTAGAAAACGATGGATTAATGCATTAATGTTCCTGTCATCAAGCTCTTGTTCCTCGTTTGCCTTCTTGTGCCTTATAATCGTTCTGGGTGTTATGAAGGATAGATTAAAAACATCAAGAGTTTCAGATGGAAACTTGGCTATCGCGATCGCGACTGCACTGCTTCTAAACAAGATCGCAGAACCACCTAGCGGCTCTTCTCTGCCGCTTGGTGGTTCTGCGACCTTGTTTTCTGGCCAAAAATAAATTTACAGTACGCCTAGCTTCGACCAGAATTCGCCCGAATGACATTGGTTGCGCTGGCTTCTGATCTATGTTCCTGTCAGTGGCAGGAACTAGGCACTGCGACATCATGATTTTTGTACTATCGTGTCAGGGCTCAGAGGTGGAGGCCATGCCGCCATGACCTCCCCCCCTCCTTGGATAAGTGCCTGATACTATATCAGCTTACCTTATTAACATTATTTTATGTAAATAATTGCAAAAATGTTAAAATGCAAGATGTAAACAATACAAATTTTCCACCAAATTACTACTAGTGCTCGGCGACATGAAGCGGTCACTTTCTCTTGCTGGAGAGCATACACAGTGTCAAGACTTCTTCCTCTTAGACCGTGCTCTAGAGGAAATATTCCGGCAGTTTCAAAAATTGGGGCCCAGATGCGGAATTTATTAGTGTATCGATCATCTATTATCTTCCACGATACCTGGCAATAAAATTTATTTATCCCTATATACTGTTACCGTTACTCAATACACCAATTTCTAGTTTACAAATATTTCCGCACTGATTTCTTCACTAGCCACAAACTTGCCGATCCATTTTCCCCACGTAGGTAACGGTTGATAAGACTACGAATAGACTGCATTTTTAGCACAGATGGAGAATATTTACAATACTTTCAATATTTTACTGTTGAGTTATACATTCCAAAATATTTCGCTGTAATCCACAAGACGTTTGGTTATTTACAGACATAGCCATTTTGACATTTAAAACCGTAACAATCGTCTGCTAGCAGCGGACTCGCAGCGAGTATTTTTTCGTTGCAACCGCTACGGAAGCGCTGCAGTGCAGCGGTGGCCGTTGATGGCAGCTGAACACGTGCAACGTAAAGCCCTTCCGCAGCGCTTTGCCCGCTGAAGGTGCCCAGAATGTGCGGTAAGTGTAAGAACTATTTTCTGTAACACTGGAGAAATTTAGTTGTTATTTTGCTTCACCTGCGTCCAGGAGACTTGCGTTGTACATTCGAATTTCATATTATTACTGCATGATGAATAACGCGGTGCTTCCGTAAAGTGGTGGAACGGGTAAGAATTTGGAGAATTTACGCAAAACTTTTAAGTATAATTGTTTAAATTTAAGTAGTAACAGTAAATCGCAAACTACTTTAGCACGGTTGAATATATTTTTTTGATACGGTAGTTTTTCTTCTTCATTGCTACATTTGATTAAACAAGTTGTGATATATCAGACTTTTTTTGTGAAGCATAGTTTATTAAACCAATGTAAAGCTTGTGAGACGTTTACCTTAATGTAGCCGTATGTAAATAGCTGTAAACCCACCGTATGAAATTGTGTGTTCAATTTTTTATGGTTGTTTATGGAGATTGTAACCCGGCCTTCAGTAAATTTGTCAAAAATACATGCCTCCCTTCACTGTATTGTGGAATTCATAGCTTTGTAGAACGTAGGGCCGGTTTCACCAACTTCTGATAAGCGTTTAACATTGTTGAAGAGAATTAACAGAATATTTAACGTGTGTTATGAAAAGCAAAATATGACGGACTTGCCATTCTGGAGGTGTAGTGTAAACGAACGGAAATTTTTTAATAATTACCGTTTGGGAGGGTTATACTGTACCCCCCTTTTTTGTAACATCTTGCCTATTTGGCAGAGTGGTTAAGAAGGGCTTTAGGACTGCTTGGGAGGAAGTTGAGGAAGGGATTAGTGGTAAGGTGAAGGGAAGGGCATATTGCTCGATGGTTCAAGTATTGGAATATGCTACTGTGGGATGGGATCGGTATGTGGAGATGCAGGAGCTGGAGAAGGGCAACGAAGTGGGTGACGAATAAATGGAAGGGGCAAAGTCAGGCTGGTGCGAAGATAAAGGACTTAAGGCCTAGTATGACAAAGGAACTGGGATGGAAACCGTTGAGGGATAGGAGAGTGGAAAGACTGGTCAGGTTGTATAACGTGACGAAAGGGGAGGGGGTATGGGGTGGTTAGTTGGCAAGCTAAGGGAATTTTTAAGAGAAAAGGAAAGAACAGTGAGAATATTCAGAGGGTGTAGAGGAGAACATAGAGGGGTAGACAGTAAATGCTTGTGAGGATGGTGTGGGAGTGGATTGCACTGTGAGAAGAGTTGGTCACTGTGAGGGGGAGGGGGGGTTTGTAGGTTTAGCAAGGGGATGGATGCTTGGTTTTGATTTTTGATCTGATTTGTTTATTTGTCATTAAACATATAAATGTAATAGACACATCATGGGGATGGAGAGTAGTAGTCTGCTCGCCACTGGGCATTAGCCCAATTGCAAGTGTAAAACTTATTATTATTACTGTCTGCAGTTAACATATTTTCCTGGCCATGATGGAGAAACAAATATACCAAAATGTCTGTGTGACTATTGTATGGTGAAAGGTAGTAATAAATATTAATGCAGTGTGTAAACACCATAATTGGTGGTATGGTATCTAATTGTGTTTAACCTCCGATACTGGCGAAGACGCAGTAACCACTACAATCCTGGGGGTTATGCTCTAGTTTTCAGTCACATGCAATTTGGAGTGTTTTTTTTTTTTCTGGTCTTGGAGAATTTATTTTTCTCTTTTAACCTAAAAAACAGGAACCATGAACAAAAAACAATCTCCATGTCATGAAATTGAGCGCTCGGCTTCTAACTCGCATGCGACTGAGAACTCGAGCATAACCCCCCTGGATGTATTTACATTTATTTTACGATCAGCAATATCATAGTAATTTTTAGTGGTCCAGCAGCGAACTTTGTTACAACTGTTCTATTATGTTTAGTGTCAAGCAGGTTTTTATGAGAAACTCCAAAAATAGTGGAAGAATGCCAATAATGGTATTTTGAGTATGTAGTTTACCCAGATATAACTGGATACTTGGAGTTACTCAGCAAATTAAAGTTCCCAATATTGGACGAGAAGCATTATGCTGATTATGGTAGACCACTGATGTACACAGGTTGAGGCAATTACTGAACATCAAGGTGGTTTAATGAAAAGTTCTGTTACGAATGAAATGGAAAAATTCTACTCGTGCTATTTAATGCTATACAATGATAGAAATCCAAGTATCAAGGTGGCCACCCACCTGGAAAACCTGGAATTATAGGGGAAATTGTGGTCGTCTGGAAATGTCAGGGACATTTCAGGGAATTTTTGTTCCATCTGAGAAATTGTTGCCTTGTTAATTTTGAGTTTCTGCAAGAGTCATACGCAGAAGTAGTTTGAGGATACCATCATGTAACGGCGATTATATTACATTGTCATGTTGGTAGTTATTTAAGCCAAATATTTTGTATGGTTTACAAACAGCAGTGTCAGAGAGGACTTTAAATATTAGCAGTTCTAATGATTCTAAATAATTTTTCATCAAAAAAACTATATCTCTAAATTAGTTTGGCCTGTACAGGATGAGTAACTATTCTTGACATTTATTGAAAATAGGTCTAAAAGGCCTATATTTTAGTATCAGATACCAATATACTGACATCAAATAGTAAAATGAAATCCATCCTCTCATTTATCTTTCATGATACCACTTTCAAACTAAGCATTTTATTATAATAACTTGCAGTTTGGTAGCCGTCCGATGGCAAGCTAACGCCCTCTTCAATCCCTCCACCCTTTCTCTTTGTCGCCAACTCCTCCGAAAGTATATTCCACTCTCTCATCACTTGGATCTTCTCGCTGTTATTTCCTTCCTCTATATTCTGCCTTGGTTAACCTAACTTACTCTAGCCTCCCTTGCCATTCACAACCTCGTACATCCTGACCAGCCTTTCCACTCTTCTCCTTTCCTTCAACAACTTCTACTCCTGTTCCTTCAGCATCACCGAGGGCTTAAAGTTCCCTTCATCCTCGCCAGCCTGCCCTTGCCTTCTCCATTTATCTTTCACCCGCCTTGCTGCATGTCTTAGCAACTTCTCCAGCTCCTGTACCTCCAATTCCAAATAAAGGTCCAACTGCTGCCTCATATGTCGTACCATTGTAATATAGCCTACGCTTTTCTTTCACTACTAACACCTTTTAACATCCTCCCCAACATACCTAGAGCACTTCTCCCTTTAGACACATCTCTCTCTCTGCCTGCCTTCTCCACCTTAAGTCTCTCTGCATCGTTATACCTAGGTAGGTCTACTTGTATTCTGAAGCTTCTGATGTCTCTTGCCTTCCTATTTGTATACTTATGTAAACATTTCTTTTTAGAAAACTTTAAAATTGTCTTCCCCATGTTTATTTTAATTTTGTACTCCTCAGTCCCGTCCACAATTTTATTCTATCAATGTCATCCTGCAACTTACGTATCACCCACCTCTGCATATAAAATAGTGATCTGCAAACAATTTAATTTTGCTAAACTTCACTGCACCCATGTCCTAGCCATCTTTATAAACAACTAGGCCCCAGCACACTTCTCTGTGGCACACCAGACATAACCTCTCTCTTGTGACAAGTCTCCTAAAAGGTCCCAAGGCTCCCCAACTTCATAACTCTAATCATCCTGCTCCTCAAACACTGACAAGTGCTGGGATTGCAGCAGTTCTGCCTTTTCCTTATCAATTGTTGCAACTGGTCCATCTGTACCTTCTCAAGATTACTAAACAATTTCTCCTACGTATTCCCTTACCGTCCTCAATCATATTTCCTAGGTGTTCATTCCTTCTCTGCCTAATAATTCTTCTTACCTCTGTACCCAACTGTGCATCTCTTTCTTAGCTCTTTTCATCTCCTTGTTCCTTTGTTTCACATGCATCTGCACACGTGGGTCATTCCATGTCAAATCAACCAATGAGAGAATTATTTTAGAACTTAATGTCACGAATATAGTTCATTTTTGAGCTGTGCGTTCCTCACAGCTATGTAAGACAAGATTAATTTTTTTAGATTTTTGGGACTGTCATTTTTGGAGTTATGAATTTTTTTTTAATTCCAAAAAGCTTAAAAATCACTCTGTCGTTGTAACTTCAAATGCTATTTTCTACGAATCTATTAGAGCTACAGACTTGTGCAAGGTCTCATTTTAAAGCTTATTAAATGAGCTTTCATTTGATATATCACATGGTATAATT
>PNEQ01068288.1:0-16351 GCA_003012365.1 Medauroidea extradentata | reverse complement strand
ATCTTGCACTGGCAACATATTTGACACGAACTTTACTAAAGTGTGCCTTCACCTAGCCTGCTTCTCTTCCGTGTAAAGTGTTCTGCCAGTTTTAACATAGCAAAGTACGTTTGTGTTGGTAACTGCTTGTATAATATGTGCATGCAAACATTTTAGCGGTAAATAATAGTGAAAATCTTCACCAAATTGAAGGTTGTACGTTTCGACGGAAGCGGCGGTGGTGGTGGTGGATGACAAGGCAACTCGCTGGCCGGTGAGCGGCAGGGAGAAGGTACACGGCAGTGCACATGCGCCACTGTGCTTAGAGGTCCTGGATCTAGGCGCTAGTGAGAATATCGTCGCATGACATGTTTATTATATCTGTAACTAGCCGGCCGGCTGCGGCGTTGCCCGCGTGAAATTACGTAATGTAAACAATAACTCTGGATAAAATGTGTGATGAAGTCATTTAACAGCTAGCGTACTCAATAACAGTGAACTATAATTAACTGTCTTAGTTCAGTGTAAAGAGCGCGCGCAAAATGCTCGTATGATGTCATAGTAATTCCCATCCCAAAGTCTTGCTCGGGACACGAACCCGTAACCCCACCCCTCCCACACAACAAACTTTATACAATACCTGAGTGAACGTTAAAGGCATGCCGTGATAATTCTTTCGTTTGAGTACAAAGAGGTTTTATTTATGAGTAGGTTGGCAAAAAGAAAAGACTGTTGAATTATTTCTCCGTAATCATTCTCTCTTTTCGGGAGACTGTAACATTTTACTGCTTTTCAACTACTTAGTTTTCGAATTTCATAAAAACCTGAATTTGATTTGTAGATATTTACATAAGCGTCATTCTTATCAAAAAATCATCTCTATATCTCAACGAGTATAAGTGGTACAGACGATTATTTGAAATCACATTTTAATTTTTTTACATCTTTCAAGGACGAATTTCAAAATACCCTGAAACTACTTTTTTATATTTACGTAAGATTTATTTTAAAGCAAAAACCATTTCAATATTTCTTCTGGTTTAGGAGATAAGTGGGATTAATTAAAAAAACACGCTTTATTTTTTATGAGCTTTCAAGGGCGAATTTCGAAAAATTGCAAAAATACTTGTTAGATATTTACTTAAACATCATTCAAAAAAAATTCACCTCACTATCTGAAATGGTTTAGGAGAAATCACGGATTAATGAAAAACACATTTTACGGTTTCTCACCCCTTAATTTTCGAATTTCGCAAAATCGAACAATTTGCGAATATGCATTTCTTTGGGCAATATTATGAAGTTAAAAATTGTATGATAGCATTCCCGGTTAATGAGATATCAAGAATTCTTTTAAAACACATTTCACACCTTTTCACCCCCTTAATTATTGAATTTCGGAAAATATTTTCTTAGTGGGTGCCCTACGGGGCAAGTGGAAGCTTCCCTCAAAATTTCATGGTTCTAGGTCCAGCGGTTTGGGCTGTGCGTTGATGTGTGTGTGAGTGTCTCAGGACACTTCATTTTATATATTAAGATTGGTGGCTATTACTCTTACTAATTGGGATGGTGACCACATAGCACGTCAGAATTTTTTATATCAGCATAAAGAATTTCCCTTTACAAGCATAATTTATCGTTAAAAAATATATTACCGTTTTTTGAAAGCAGCATATTCAAAAATTTGGCTTGGAAACTCCAGAAATAGCAACATTTTGCACCTATAAATCAGAATTTTTCCGAGGGAGGATCCCCGGACCCCCCGTTTGTGATTTGTGGGGTGGGTATATATACTTGTTAAAGCATTCTTCTCGCCCCCCTAAGATAAGTGCTTAAATCCGCCACTGAATGCTACGCCATACCATTAAGCAAGTAATGGGCAAGTTTAGAGAACAGTTAAGAGAGTAAAAGATAAATTTTAACTGCTAACGTCTGGCGACACTACACAGGATACTCGTTTCTCTATGCACAACACCGAACACAGCGAACCAGAAAACACAAGTACGGCTCTTGATGCATAGGAACTTGAAAATGCTTTTTGATATGGTGCACCTGCATGCACAGCGAAGTGACCCAGACGTGCTTGACCAAGAGGTCGTGGAAAGGAAATTGCTACAGTTTCCAGACAACGACACAGTGTTGATTCGTAGCTATGTCACAAGACCCAAGTGGATCCACAGAAATCTTCTGTCAGGGAGGGGCCAGCAACATATGTCGTGCGCACTGAAGATGGTTGTATCACACAAACATGTGGATCAGTTGTAGCAATATCGTCCACGGAGCACAAGATCTGACGAGACAAAATGCTGGCAATGTGGTCCCGACCATTTGGCGGCAGACTAACCAAAATGGATAGAGAATTTTTGGAGGTGGAAGGTCTAGAATGTTCAAGGTCATCAGCCACAAAAGATCCATGTGTGGAACCGAAGTACTCAGGAAGACCACAGCAGGAGTTTCCTATTCATCGTCACCAGTGGTTCCATATTCACCATTTCTGGGGTTTCCCATACTTGAGACTAGACAAACATACGCTATCCGGGCTATTTCTAGGCGAGCAATCACCAACACAGCACACTTCTCTCCAGAGCATCCCATTGGAGCCTCTCAGGATCAAGCCCAATGGCTACAAAGCCCACAGCAGAGCGCAAGACGAACAGTTACAACCTAGAGAAGAGTAAGGCCAGAACATCGATAAAGCTATATGCTACAGTGTTAATAAAGGCTAAATGTATGTAGTCAACAATCTAAGAAGGGACAAGTGTTACGTATTGGTAGTAGGATCGGTAGTAGCGCAGATATTTCAGCTGAATAGATTGTAGTGTAAACCTAGTTGTATAGTGCATAAGTCGGCAACTATGACAGTGACAGATAAAGTGTGACCTGAGCACTTTGAACTCAGTTGTTTCGCACATAGACTCGAGTAGTCACGACCGAAATGTAGCAAGTGCCCGGTGAGATATATTCGCTAGAGTATTGGACATACCTTACAACAGTCAACATATAGAGCACAAATATCAAACTGTTCTGTCCCAGAAATATCTGCAGTTTTGTCTGACAGAATTCTGAAATAGTGAGAGTTAATTATTTATTCTATGTAAGATTTTTTTTACTCAGCCACCAGAAGCACTACTAATATCATTCGGAATCCCTGAATTTACAGTCATCATTTCCGCATCTACTGCCATCCTTTGACAATGGTCCGTAATCTATGTTTCATTTAATGGCAAGCCTTCTCATTCACAATAACACAGTGTCAACAATATGAGATAGATTTTCTCTCTTCTCAAATATAATTATTTTCAGTTGAGTGTTAAGACGAGTATGGACGTCGTCTGACTTCTTTTAAAATACAGAAATAAAACCATGAGACTGCATGCATGCAGCAATATGATTATTTTCCTTTTTATGGCCTCTGAATTCTTGATTGGCATTTTTCCATGGGCTTCTTTTTTACTAATGAGCTGAACTGTACATGGGTGCCTTTTCAAATTCGCAATCACGTGCAAGAATCACACACAATTTACATAACGCCAGCGATTTTAATTAAGAATAGGTTAATCAAGAAAAATCTGGAAACCAGTGAAGCTGGAATTTTAAATTATTTTCCCAGGAGGGAATTCATAGTTTCCATTTGGCCTCCATGTTTTGGTATTAAGGTTAGAGTATATATTTTTTTTCGTCAAAGATTTTCTGTGGACAATATACGCCTACGCCATACCGGTTGTGGCTTCCATGTAAGTACAGTCAAGTGTAAACAATATTAAATTAGGTTCCTGGTTATGGTTAAGTCGGATTTTAAAGTGGCTTGGTTTCGGCTGTCTTATATTAGAATGCGGCTGCAAGTGATGATCTTGTAAAGAGTCTTCTGTTTCTGTAGTGCCCTCACCTTCTGTTGTTTTTCAACCCTTCCTTTTTTTGTTAGGACTCGAAATAATACTAAACAAAGCCCCCTGCTTTATTCTACCTATGGTACATTAAATACGTAATCTTTGCGCGTCTTATCACCCGAAGCTGGAAATTCTTTACATACGAAGCAGTTTAAAAGACAAACGATGCTGAAATCTGGCACTGAATGCAATCCGAAATAAATATGATACAAGTTTATATATGAGCTAACTGCGAATTTCGGCGAGCTGAGAAGACGCAACATGCGTGCCTTCATGGCTGTTGTTACCGCAATGTGTTTCTAACCACTAGAAACAGGCGGCTCTATACTTGGTGATTTACAGGCACGCAGGGAAGAACCATGTCAACATCAAAGGTCCGGGTATGCGTTGGTTGGAAGGGTGGGTAAGGGGGATGAAGAAATGAAGTGAAGGGGTGTGATGTATAGGAAGCCAGATTAGAGAGATAAAATAGAACATGCACTACTAGCTGTTTAGGCCTATTATTTCGTACAATCGCGTTTTGTGTCTGTCACGTTTCCCGTGCAAATAGTACCATTTGTTTTACACTTTATAAAGTCGTTTACTCATTACAACACAAACAATGCATCAGAGCTCAATAAAAGTCTTAGATGGGTAAGTAGAAAAACTATCTACTTAACTCCAGTCACAATCACTTATTTTGGTCATAATCGAATCATCCCATTACTCGTCTAAAATACAGTGGTGGGTGCATTGTTGTATACAGGATGTTACAAAAGGTACGGCCAAACTTTCAGGAAACATTCCACACAAACAAAGAAAGAAAATATGTGATTTGGACCTTATTCAGTATGGTAGAGCTCAATACCTTACATCTCGTTAAATGTTATCGTAAATAACACTTCGTATAGAAAATGTCCCAAATACCCAATGGATTGGTTCTTTACAATGTACATACTTTACTTCCTAGGTTCACCGCCAGGTGGGCCACTGTGTGCCCCCAGTCCATCATTTCATTGAGTTGAAGAGACGTAACGCAGTCACGATTACCTTCCGTCACATCGTGCACCTGGCGGTGATCCTAGGAAGTAACGTACATTCTAACGAAACATTCCACTGGGTAATTGGAACAGTGTCTGTACGAAATTATTTTCACGATGACATGTAACGAGAGGTAATGGAAGGGGCTCTACCATGGACGTTACGCGTTTCTGGACATATGTCCATACCACGTATTTTCTTTCTTTGTGTGTGGAATGTTTCCTGAAAGTTTGGCCGTACATTTTTGTAACATTCTGTAGATGTCTTAGCAATACTTAGAGGAACGTGAATTTCGCGAATATATTCTAAGTAAGGTTTAACGCCAACACAATATACTTAACTGTAACATCTGTGATTGTACGATGGTTGTCTCGACACACACTGTAGGGTCCAAAAGTTGTGGTAGCTGTCAACGCGGTGAAGAGTTGACTAGAGCAGCAGGGAGGCAGTCGGTGCGCGCGCAGCACGGTACATGTAGTGCTCATCCTGAAAACATTGTTGCATTACTAGCCCATAGTGAATGTTAACGAGACGTGAGTAAACGGAGGAACACGGAAGAGGACGATGGCTCTACAAAGTCCTCCACAGTAGACATAGGCGCCGACCATGTTTTTCTAATAAATGCGCTGAATTTTTAAAACTATTATTATATCGTCTCAAGTGTGTCCTTGAAACATAAAAACATATTGGAAACACGCTTTTCATTCTTGCATATATTATTAACTGCTAATTGTGGCACACTATAACACAAAATAGCTTTTACGATTTTTTTAATGAAGACTTAAATCGACCAATTGTAAAATTTTATGTTACTATTAAGCATTTTTTTCAAGAGAAATAACAATACATTTTGCTAAAACTATTTAACTAACACAAGTTCATTCAAACTTCAGTAACTCATTAGGCCTAACTAATAAAAATTACATGGGTTTCAGTTTTGGGACAATAAGGTTTACTAGTAATAATAGTTTTAAACAAAATGTCAAGAACAATTTTAAATATTAGCATATGTCTTAGGCCGGTATTCCTAAACAATAAGTTAGGGTCTCCATAAGCACTACCATCTCAGGCGCAAGAAAAGCAAAGGCAGAGACCAAACTAGCTGAGCGTATTCCTAGACGTGTTTGCGCCATGTCCCGAGATGGTGTCAGGTAAGTCACTGCTTATTATTCGCCACCCCGCGCGAGACTAGAAACAAATGAAGGCGATGATAAGCGCTGCCTATTTACCACGGCTATAACAAGAACACGTCAATCTTTGTACTTTTTAAACATATTATTTAGCATTTGAATTTCTCTACAAAATAATTACAGTAACAAAGAGATAAAAATCACAGATTATAACAGTCACAATTAAAACATTCAATAACTGTTTCTTGCTAAAAGTTAAAACAGTAGGTACAGTAGCAACGTGATCGCAGTGTTTCCGTTCATATTTTATACTGATTATGACCTGAAATGTTAAATTAGCATATTATTCGGACACGTGGAATTACATTCAAAACATAATTCGCAATCACTGTTAAAGTATAATATATTATTACGCCGCAACTGAATACTAAAAACTAAGGTATTGTCAAGGTAACAGTGGCACATAAATTAGGTCTCTCATTCATTGTCTCTATACACAACGCACTAAACCGACAAGATTTTTTTTCTTTTGTCATAGGCTATTACTTCATCAAACTTCAAGCAATGGCTCTATCATTTAATTGAACACATCTCTCTAGCAAAGTGAAATTCATGCTTCAGTCGAAACCCCCTTTCCAATCTCAGGCATGGCAACCTCAGCTGTATTCATGTTCTGTGGTATTCCTACTGACGAGCCTGACATCGCAGAGCACCTCCCGTCGTTACCCTGATGTCTCAGCTCCGGCCTCGTTGAGCCGCTATCCCGACTCTCCGACCTGCCTGTTGCTGTAGAAATTTCTCCCATTCCGTCCTTAAGACACTTATCTCTTTCTGCAGGTCGTCTTTCACACTTACGATTTTCTTTTCGAAATTTTCATTAACACTGTCAATTCTATGGTCCACCAATTCACTGACATTGTCAATTTTTAGGTCCACCATTTGAAAAACACTTTCAATTTTCTTGTCTACGTACTCTATTTTAGTGTGCACTAGCTCACTAATTTCTTCTATCTTCTTCGCAACATTCTCATCAACACTGTCTATTTTCCTGTCTACATTTTCATTAACACTGTCTATTTTCTTGTCTACATTCTCATTGACGCAGTCTATTTTCTTGTCTACATTCTCATTAACACTGTCTATTTTCTTATCTACATTCTCATTAACACTGTCTATTTTCTTGTCTACATTCTCATTGACACTGTCTATTTTCTTGTCTACATTCTCATTAATACTGTCTATTTTCTTCTCTACATTCTCATTAACACCCTCAATTTTTGTATTCACACCACTTATTTGGTTAGCTATTTGGCTACTCAGTCCCTCTATTAGTGCTCGCAAACCCTCTAACTCACTAGCCATTTTTCTTGTAAACATAAACTTATAACCTAAAATTTCCTACCTAATAAAAATTAACAAGATTTATTAAATATCTAACCATCTACAGTTAATTTTAACATCATTTAAACCATTTAATTAAATTTTAAATAATTGCCTCCATCCCACTTCTGACACAAGTGTTACAAGTTGAGGGGCTAGGTAAGTTTGACGATGGAGGTCTTTGATAAAATAAAGAAAATAAAGCTAACCTAGTTTATTTACAACTGTACATACAAAAAATAACCTATGTCTACAATGATTTACCACAGTGAATGTCAAACAGAACAAATAACTACTATTTACGTAAAGGAAAAAAATACATCTACATATGTTCTCTGTATATGGAAAGGTTACTAGTCACAATGGTGGACCCAATGAAATAATACCGAAGAATCTTTTCTGGCCTAGAAACACCTTCTTCCTACTACTTGCTGCGGTCCCACTCGCTGGACACCCTCGAATAGTCGTCGCAATCCAATACTTGTCACTATCACTTGAGCTCACACCAGGCACCTGCCAGCCAAATCTCTCTCGCTCCTGCTGCAGCTCCCCCTTATATACCCACACCTACTTCTCGAATTATCTCGGCAGGTCTCTGTTATACAACCGCCTGGAAAGGTGCCACTTCAAAGTCAAGCACCACCCCGAGAGATAAAGAGGGAACAGGAACATTCCAGATCACGATATTTCCTTCGGTTACCCGATATTGGGTGTAGGTGGTTATCATGGAGTAATACAATCCTTGCAGCACCCGAGGAGGTCTTTTAGCGCTGACGCCATTGTATTGTATTTCGCCGCCCTGCCCGACAGCCACGGCGTCAAGGGGTGGGTGGGAAGGGGGTGTCCTAGCTCCGCCACCACAATATCGTACTACACCGCCCAGCCAGACAGTAGCGGCTCGCAACAATACGTTAATTTTTTACATTTAAAATGTAATGTATTGCATTTTAAATTGTTTCAAACTAGAAGAAATCATAAATACAATAATATAGATTAAAATATATGTTATATATCTTTCAAAAATTTAAGTATTAAAAATAAAGTTACAATCTCTTGTGCAAAGTAAAAAAAGAATGTAAGTTATTTTTTTATAAATTGGTATCTACGTGGACGTCTTTTGCGCGTTCGAGATATACAAATGCGGAAGCTGTAAGTTCGAGAAAGCATGCACATCACTCATTACCCTAGCCTCTAGGCGCAAGTAACTGACTGGCGTTCTGTCTTTTCACCGAAACTCACCTCTACGAGATATAACTGTAATTTTGACGATAAAGGTGAGTTTAATACATCTGCACCCTATAGAAAATTCTGTAGCAAGATTTCAATGCTCGAAAAGCACAGCTAAAACATCAATTTTTGCCATTTTGGCCGCTTTACAATATGCTTTAATGATTACTGTTGAACCAGAAATTGGTATACACACGTATAGTAATCTTTGAATAATATTCCTAAGCAGACATCACTCATGTGCGTTGAGCAGTTTTCGAATAATCTGGTAACGGCCGAATCTCGGCCCACCTCTTGGAGGCCTGGGAAAACGACTACCATAATGATGTGCACTGGTATGCAGGACCTCGAAGGCTTTTCTTCTTTTTATTTAAGTCTACTTTCATTGTCCGTTTGTGTGTTTCTCTATTTCTCCTCCACATTAAAAAATCGAACATACGGAGCTAATGTAATCAAACTTGCTAAAATATAGTACAGTAGACAAAGTTGATTAGACATATATGTAATTAGTTCATGTTTTCATAATGGTGGTAATTTAATTTTTTTTTCTTCATGAGATAAACAAAACTAATTTTTTTAAGAGACGCGTTGTTTATATTAGCCTATCAAAACGCTGGCAATGTGATTATCTATGTTTTCTCGATCACATGAGTTATCTGCACTAACCACGCATCTGTAAATCACGAAACTCGGTACATACTATGCATGATATTAACGTATTATTAATATATCATTTTCAGTTTTTAAGACAGGATGATTCAGAATAGATTTTATTAGTACAGTGTGGAGAAATTTATGATAAAGTAAGTTGAAAATGTAATTTCAATGATTACGTGAAATGGGTAACAGTTTAAAATTGACTGAATATGTTTTCTTCTTTTGATAAAAAAGGGTATTTGGTCATTAATTGTTTTGGCACTTGTTATTTGGCATTACATTTTGTAGTTATTTTCTGGTCAGTATTACTACCACTATAATTCACTTCGCAGAAAATTTCGAGGACATATTGTCGACGTATATTTCATAAGATATCGCCTCATTAAAATAAATAAATTATCCCGCATAACTAACAGGTAAACTGTGTATTACATGTAATTTGACGATTCAACGTTTATAATACTGAACATGCTCTATTTCTCAATATTTCATGTCATTAATTTATTTATTTTCTCCTATAACAACTGCACCGACTCTAAGAAAATGTAAAATTAAAAACTTAATTTTTCAAACTTGGTTTAATTAGTTTCAATTGTTGTAGGTTCACTATTTTGGAAGATAGAATTACATGAAGAAACAAAGAAATATTTTCTAATGTTTACATCTACGTGATCAATGTGAAATATTTTGGTTTATTTGCACTAAATTAAGAAAAGTAGTCTTGTTAGTTAAGCTTTACTTTCTCGATATATGCACATATCATTCGCAGATTAGTGTACAAGCGTGTTTACTCTAAAATTAAAACTGCAATTTTTAATGTGATCACTTTCCTTGATATTTTCTTTACAAAATACCAAACAAAATTATTAAGTTAAGAGCAGCATTGGCACGCCTAGTAAATGTCCTATCGTCTCTATGCACAAGTCACAGAAGGAGCGAGCAGATTTTCTGTCGTACAAAAATTTTTTGAATTAGAAGCGATGGTCCCCTTAATGCAACACAAGCTATTGAGTCGAGGAATGAGAAAGAATAAATCAGTCTCGCGTACCGCCACGCTGCTCACAGGGGTGAAGAGAGTTGTTACTAACGCTGAATTGGATAATATTATAATACGCTACGCCTACGCTTGCCCTTGCAAATATTTAACGTAAGTATTTTTATTGAAATATTTCGACGAAATGGTTGGATAGGACGCCAACAGCTCCTTCCGCGATCACCTTTACTTCTCTTTCTCAAATTTCGACGACGACTCTCACATCTTAAATTTTGGCGGGAAAAAGTCCCGCCTTCCAGCCAATGGAAACCCTGGACTACCTGAGCAAAACGTCGTGCTACTTTTGACCGTTGTTTATTTGTTTGTCAAAGCTTAATTATTACACATTTGTTGACATACCCTTGATTGTTTACAAAATATTATTTTCATTGATTAGTTATAACTGTACTGACACCGATAATTATTCAAATAAATAAAAGTAATCCCCACTGCCGGGCTGTTACAGTGGTGCTGTGGCAGAAGGGGAGGGATGTAGGAAAGAGGGGGGAGGGGGTTGCCGGCCGGCCCAGACCTTTCGTGGTGTCAGACCACTCCCTCTCCTGACTATTATCTACTAAACTAATCCTAAACTACTTAAATCTAACGATACAACTAAATTACAATTATTTTCAGTTCCAATGTATCAAGGCGGTTACTTTGATACCCGACACGAGGTATTTACAATTATAAATGCAATTCTTCTCAATTTATATAATTAAGTATATTGAGATATTCAAAAGTTCCACTTTGGCTCGTCACATAGACTTTTACGAATTTAAATTTTTTTCATACATTTAACTTAATTTTTAATTACAATGGCACGAGAATGGAGACATTTTTACAAATTATTTACAGCACGCTAGCTGTTTTGGAAACATCCAGTTACAGATTTATTTATTTTTATTTTTTTCGTTGGTGAGTATATCGTGAACACATTTGATTAGTTCTGAAACTTTTATTTAACATGACGTAACACAGATTAAATACGAGATATTTAGGAAAAAATATAAACGACATTCGTTTCAGTTCACTTGTAAAAGTTTTATTTTGGAAATTAATTAAAAAATTTCTGGAATGTTTGTAAATAAAAACATAGAACTTCTGAATGTTGGTTAAACGTATCGTATCTTACAAAAAATGTGTTTAAATCAACAGTATAAAACCGTTTGTAACAATTGTAATTGCATACTTTCTAAGTGGGCCGGTTTACAAAAGGTGCCTATTGATCGTACATCCATTATTCATTCGAATTGTAAGGATTTAAAGAATAAACAAAGTTAAGTCATTCAATTCCGTACACTAGACGTGGTATTCCTACATGTTGACTGTAAAGTTCAATAATAAATACATACAACTGTTTCAGCACTTTCGTTTACTTCCATAATAAGTACAAGACGTTCTCCAAAAACTTCTCTCCTCCTGATCATATTATTTTGCTGTCTTTTTTCTGACGCCAGCACACACTGCTGACAACCTTATAATTCTAAATTTGCCACATTCCAGTCAGAAGCCTATTGTCTAGTTTCCAAAATCATCTTCCTAAAACGATTGATCTCTGAAAAATCTCACAAGAGAATAGCACAACAGAATGGTCCGTGAATGAGGTACGAATCACGTCATATGTTCTTACACGGGGTTTTTGAAGAAATGGTATGTAAAAACGATCTAGGCGAGATTGCGACATTGGTCCATGGTACGTAAAGTGTGGAGCGGGAACATTTAAAATCTTTGTAATATCACATAAGCATGTTTGACTAAGCCCTTTAAAGGCTTGCCATTGATCCCTGTACCCGTTGAAATGTCTATGGATGACAGAACACAGTTCAAATCTCCACCAAGGACGATATTGCTACCATCACCATCTAAATATGGTAAAATGTCCGTCGTAAAAAACACATTCCTACTCACACGTCCTTGAGAGCCTGAAGGAGCAAACACATTTACAAACATGTCTCTGTTATACAAATTGTTAACCGATGTACCATTTGGTGTCGGAAGAATTCTGGAAATTATTCGTCCTGATGGATGTATTCGTAAACTAGTCAGTTCGAATCCCGGCCGAGTTATAATAGCTGTCCCACGATTATTTGGATCGGAGTTGGCATACATATTGAAATTCTCAAAGCCAGGAAATTTTGCTGTTGCTGCTTCCTGAAGAAACAAAATGTCAATTGCCATGGATATAACTATTTGACGTAATAAATAAAATTTTAAAGAGGACGTCACAACACAAATATGTAAGGAAGCTATCTTCATTTCGCGTCTCATCAACTGTACTGAAGGTTTATATTTTAAAAAACGTTAAACTGTTGTATTGTCTTGTTAAGTAACGTCTGTCAACATTTTTATACCCGCTTCCAGAGTCTGGGGACGCTTTAATACATGACTGTTGACGCTCTGCTGTTGTGTTGTAGAGGCATTTAATTATTTAATTGACACACTAGTTGAGGAATATTTCCCTTTACGTTTTTGTTTGACTCGTAACTCCGTGGAATCTACCACATCCATTACAGAACCTATCGGCGACGCGTAAACTTCACTTTCAGATTGTGTATTTGAACCGTCAGAAACTACCATGTCCGGGTTGCTGCACTCACCTGCCACTTGTGTTGAGGCCGCAGACTGTTGATTGTCAGGGGTTGTACCTGTGGGTGGTGTGTCGATCTGAAGAGACTCATCCGGCTGCGTCTGTTGTGTCATGGTTGTAGCACTCGTAGAAGATGAACTGCGCCCTTGAAGTACGGGTTGTAGCCTGGCGAACGATGTTTCTTCGGTCTCTCGCAGCGGTAGTTGAACCGGTCGTCTGCTGGTTGGAGAATATAGATCTTTGTAGCAGGCATATATGCGGAGTCCACGCTGACCCCGCTAGCTTCAGGCTGCTGGTCCCGCACTTGACGTTGGTCATCACGTTGACATAGACTACGGCATTCTAAACGGACATGTCCAGGAGTATGGCAATAGCTGCATGTTCGTTGTTGTCCTTCATAAATTATAACAGCATGGTGATCTAATATAGTTAAATAAGACGGAATGTTTTTTGTAAATACTAATTTCATAACTCGTACTCCGGTTTTTACGCGGTATTTATAGTGTCTGGACCAAATTTCCTCATATTCACTAACAAATGTACCGTAAGGTGCCAACGCATTTTGAAAATGAACCAGTTCTACCTCAACAGGGATGTTTAGTGTTCTGACAACACGGTAGCCATTGACTACAACATCTATTCGCATGTTAATAATCTCCCATGTATGGGAATTTAATTTCGACTTTCCGCCAGTTTGCTGGAGGATTTTATCGCAAGTGTTTTTATTCGCAAATTTTACAAAAATATAATTTTGATGTCCGTCTAATTGTATCGCTAATAAAGTAGGCTCCAATACACCCAGATCGATGTCCATCCATTCATGAATGTCCGCTGCTGACAGCCGTGACGAGAAAGTTATACGTAGTGTGTTGACTCTCTTGATAACCGACATTTTAAATGGCCCAGTTATAGGCCGGCATGACCAAAGTGGTGGCCGGTCGAAACAGCAAACACTACACTCGCGAAGCGCTGCACATAGCTCAGCACATCCACACCATTCGAGCTCACGAATGCAACTAGCGGCTGAGCTATCGAATCACTTCCGTAACGATAGCCGAAAAAGTATATGTATACTGCAATGTTTTTAAAACCACAAATTTGTCGATTTTGGATTATTTAGGCTTTTAAAATGTTAGTGGTTTATTATTTAGTATTCCTGCTTTCACTAAGTTTCATTTTCTGTATGGTTAAAATGTTTTGTTTTTTATTACTATTAAAAACCATATTCTTCCAGCAAGCAGTAAAATACGTTGTAACGTGCGTAGCCGTCTGTAGGGCTAAGCATACTGCGCATGCATATTTATATTAGGACAAGGGAAAGTCACAGATTAAGGTGGATTCACACGGTCGCCGACAAGGCTGAACAGACAGAGAGGAAAATGCTCTCGGCAAATCAGAATGCTTATTTGTCTTTACGCGTTGTCTGCGTACCTTGCGCCGAAAATATCTGGCTGATCTCAAATTTGTCTGTGCACGGAAGGCAGACAGCGCAGATTTTACCCAGAGTTCAGTGCTCTTTGATCATTATTGTTATTTTGCTGGCCGAGAGAACGACCATTACCAAACAAGTGTAGTGTTTTTCAAATAAATTTCAGTAAAATCACATTTTTAATGTTTAGTGTATGTTTGTCGTATTATTTATGGGAAGTCTTGCTTAAATCTCGGCCGAAGTTTAGTTACGAAAGTATTTTGTTGACAAGACTTGCCCAATATATTTGTGCAGAAATATACCCAACAAGATCTTAAGGATGCACTAAAGTGTACAATACAACTATCAACAGAAAATCGGAAAAATATTTTTATAGTTTTGATTCAAAAGAATGGTGGCTTGTAGTGCTTGCCGCTTATGTGAAGAAAGTTCTACCAGTTTCAGTTATTAAAATGGGTCTGCTACAATCTTATTTTTGTACGAGAGAAAAAGCTTAGGCCAGGGACACAACAGTGTATTTTCGAGCTTCATAACTGCACTAGAAAACGATTTTAGCAGTTATTCGAATCTGTAACTATGCAGTACTGAAAATTTCGGAATGTGTGTGTTCAAGGCATATCATTTGCAATGGTCAAAGTCACGATTATATTTTTATAAGTAAACAGTAGGCCTGTTACCATAACGTAGTAGCTTTGGACCATTGTTCATTGTGGGGTTGGAAGTAAAGAATAACATTTCATAAACCTGTCATAAAATTAAGAAAGCCTTCCTGCAGTTGGTCTGCTGTCCTTTGACAGAGTATCTCCCCCCTTAATTGGTCTTGGCCTTCCATTTCAGTCAGCCTATTACTAGCTTATTCACCATCTCCCTAAATCCCTTCCTTACAACCCCCTGTTTCATTCATTCTACTATTTTACAGTTCTGTTTACAACAGTGTTTTTCCTTCTCTCCCTTCTCTGCTTGAACCTTGTTTCTCAGTTGTGCCTACCCTCTTATACCTGTCAACACCTTGAACATTCTCACTAGTATCTCCACCTTCTTCCTCTCATGCAGTGTGCCCCATTTCAGTGTCTTCACCGTTACTGATAGTCTGTATCATTCCTCTCCATCCCTCCCCTCCCAGGGGGGGGGGGGCTGGAGCACTTTGAGACAGAATGCTTTGATTGTTATATTTCAACACTTTGTGTTTATATTTTACTACAGCATATATGTTTATAACACGTAATCACAATATTCTATGGCTCATAATCTTGGAAAAATTGAAGGCTTCCTTCTTCGAACAGTTGAAACATGGATTGATGGATTGGTAGGGGCCAGACCCTACCAGCACACAGATATCCTGAGGACGTCCGTAGGATGTGGGAACTGTCGTTCCTAGGACATCATAGGGAACTTAATTTTTAAGTCCTTTTATGCAGGAAAAGTTCATGGAAAAGTACTACCTACAGACATCCCTTGGATGCCTGGCATACACATCCTAGGGACATCCCTAGGAGCTCCCTGGGATCTGTAATAAACACATTCCCAAGACATCCTCAGGAGCTCTCTGGGATCTGCATTAAATGCATCCCCAGGACATCACTAGAAGTTCCCTGGGACCTGTATTAAACCCATCTCTGGGACATCCCTAGGAGCTCCGTGAGACCTGTATTAAACACATCCCTGGTACATCCCTAGGAGCTCCCTGGGACCTGTATTAAACACATCCTTGGGACATCACTTGGAGCTTCCTGGGACCTGTATTAAACACATCCCTGGTACATCCCTAGGAGCTCCCTGGGACCTGTATTAAACACGCCCCTGGGACATCCCTAGGAGCTCCTTGGGACCTGTATTAAACACATCCCTGGGACATCCCTAGGAGCTCCCTGGGACCTGTATTAAACACATCCCTGGGACATCCCTAGGAGCTCCCTAGGACCTGTATTAAATGCATCCCTGGGACATCCCTAATAGCTCCTTCCAACAGCAAAAGTAAAAGTTTCATATTCAACACAAAAGAAAACAAATCTATTTATTTTG
>PNEQ01068287.1:0-16352 GCA_003012365.1 Medauroidea extradentata | reverse complement strand
TCATTTTGGTTAAAATTATTAATAAATTTCACATCTGAATTCTATACTAAATGGTTGTTAAACGTAAGTTTTTTAGTACGTCACTTCCAGTAGAGTCAACACAACACCTTTACGTATATATATGAAAGTTTATTTTACTCCACACGTAAAAGTGAAAATAAGCAGTAAAATGTAATATACTTTAGTATACTACATGTAGGGGTTTATTGGCTGTAAAGCATTACGTAATCGAGAAACAATGGTGAACGTTACTTCTATAACGTTTGTCAAACTTTCCATTAAACGTTTTTTTCTATATATGCATAAAGTTCTCCACATGTACTGTACGATAACTATCCCTTACGTATTCGTGAAACTTTACTGTCATGTAAGTCAATTTTACTGTACAGTGCATTAATTGTATGTTTTATGTAAGAGCAAATAAATACAGGTTATGAAATATTATAATTCCTTTGTCAGCTAAATTTGCTTTTTCTCAGCTATAAAATCTGCAGCAATTGCACTGCCATAAATACTAAACGAGGTACCGAGGATCCTAAAAAGTTTAGTTATTCAACAGGAGGGGCCGTAGGACTTGAAGCAGTCACCCTATAATTTTATTTTTAGATAGCATGTAGTAAATACCATAGCATACATTTTGTTTTGTACTTTACTAAATCAGGTGGTATTGTCGGAGTTACCGCATCCTAGAAAAGCCGTTTTTAGCTATTTTGAGGGGCCTGGAAATCATGATTCTAGCAAGCGTGCTGAATTCTTAAAAATATGGAAGCGTGGTTTCAAGTGTGTTCTTTTTTAGGTAAACGTAATATGAATAATAGGGAACAGCGGAGCGAAAAGAGCCAGAGCTCCACTCTCGACGATAGACACGTGGTCTATATTCGCAGCGCGCTAAACTGGCGGGCAATGTTTTCATAGAGCTGTTTTTCCTATGGGACTTTAAGCGGTGACCCTAAAATTTTATTTTTGCATAGTATGAAGTAAAGACCAATGCACGGACCTCTGTTGCAATTTACGGATTCAGGTCGTATTATCGAAGCTATAGCAGTCTAAAAAAAGCCATTTTTAGCCATTTCCAAAGGCCGCAAAATCATGTTTCTAGCAAACAAAACGTGGCATCTGTAGTTGCAAGCGGGTGTTTTTTCGTAGATAATAACAATAAGAATATGTTTAACGATTTAGTGTAAACAGTTTTCGCGTGACACCCCACAACACCATCCATCGGCTAAGTACACAGTAGCCTTAACGCGATGAAGGTTACCACGGCGATCTACAAGAAATCTTATTTCTCATCGCGCAGTCGTCCATCAGCAGCTGAGACAATTGACGAGGGCGGCAGGTGTCGACGTACTTCAGCTCGTCACTCACTCCAGACAAGTGCGATGCTGCTGGCGTTCTCACGGGAGGCCTATGTGCACCCCCTCCCTCACCTTCCCGGGGTGCGACTACCATCTTTCTCACGGACACCTCATCCATCAACGCGCGGGGCAGCCTCTCGTGACAGGGCAACCCCCCTCGCCAGAACCACTTCTCTTCCCTCGTCGGCAAAGAAGGCCTCGACGATAATTCCTCTTCGACGATGGGTCACACAGCGCGATGAATTGCCGAAGGGTTTGTGCGGCTCCGACAAGAGTTACGGAATCTGACGTTTTGAAGAACAATTAGTCTCAAGACATCTTGGACTATTACATTTGTTCTAAAAACACTTTCCTTTACCACAGTAGAAGCGGGCGGTGTTACGCATCATGCCGGAATAACAATGGCGCCAGGCGTCACTTAAGCGACACGACCGTCGCGAAACGAAAAACAAATGACATCCGCCATTCAGCACAGAGATTAGAGAAACATACAGATGGAGTATAAGGTATGTTCTAGGGCGAGGGGTATGAGGCCTTGAGACGGAAAAGGGAGGACCCCATCCGCCACATTGGTAACTGAAAAATGTTGTTTATTACCATAGCAACGAATACAATGCGACTGTGGGTTGGCCAACCATAACCTAGTTACTCAGTACATCTACAGCACAGTCGTAGAAGAACAGGTCTGGACACTCGCCTATCTAACAATGTATTTTGCTTGACCCCCTTGTTGTTTGGCTGTAGTTCGTCAAATTACCGAGAATGCCGTACTTTTTGGCGCTGTTTTCCGGGCGGTCGGACTCAAACTCCGTCCACTTTTTTCCATTGTTAAATTTATAAAGTAAATAAAAATTGCTAGAGCCTTTTCTTAAATTTGTGAGCGAAGAAAGCATTTCATAAATTGATAAAAAATACGTTTTGATAAATTGTTTATCTTAGCAGAAAGGAAGTGGGCGGAGTTTAGTCCGACCGCCGTAATATCAGCGCCAATAAAACACAATATTATAGGTAACTTGGTGGACTACAGCCAAACAACAAGGGGGTCAAATATCCAGGCGTGTGTCCAGACTTGTTCTTCTAAGGCCGTGATCTACAGGAACAGCTGATTGCACTCCGCCATATTGCAAATTGAATTAACAAAGTCGTCTTGTCCTCAGTATCGGCTGCTAATGATCCATCTGTACTTTTCTCTCATCTCTGATTCAGCACCGAAGTTTCTGTGACGTCAGCTCGACAAAATATGGCGGACGCAACGAGAATTCCATTTTTGAAATGTTATTCGAGTAGGAATTGAATTCTGCGCCCAAATGTTGATGAGAGTGGTGAGTTGGTATTAAATAGCGTTTATTTATTTTAAGAGACATTTTTTTTGTGGTAAACAGAAACAAATCGTAATATTTTAAAGCAAACGACTAATTGTGCCTTTATTTCCACATTTCGGAATGCCAGTAGGCATTAAAAGTATCTTAATAAACAAACGGAAAAAATTAAATTCTGTAAACATCTGTGACTGTCGTACTAGAAGAAGTAAGTTTGCAGTGTCAAGATTATATTACAGGTTTTTTTTTTTTTTTTTTTTTTTTTTTTTTTTTTTTTTTTTTTTTTTTTTTTTTTTTTTTTTTTTTTTTTTTTTTTTTTTTTTTTTTTTTTTTTTTTTTTTTTTTTTTTTTTTTTTTTTTTTTTTTTTTTTTTTTTTTTTTTAGTGATTATCGGGCGGCAGCCAAACTAGTGTTTGCAATAGCGAGAATTTTGTCGCTTCGCGTCCTTCGTTTCGCTTCTGTCGCGCCACTGTGATCCCGGCATCAGCCTGCTTGCTATGCGTCAATTACTAGTATCAAGTAAAACACTTTCAACTATGAAATAGTCTTACAGAAAGTATTATAGTCCTATATCTTGTTGTTCCAAATATCGACTTTATAAGACAAAATACTTACTGTAAGACTTTTTTAAAACTAATCTCCTTTAAATATGTTTTACTCAAAACTAACAATTTGCGAATAGCTGGATGACAAACAGCACGCCCAAGTTTTGTTGCGACGAAGAAAATTTTTTTTTTATGTATGCACGTACGACAACAAAATTGTTTTTGTACTTAAATAGTACAGTAGTACTTACTCATTGGGGCAAAATTAATTCTAGTTGATTTGGTGCAAGTTTTAGTGTTGAATAAATATTTCCTCCGCTACATAGGAAGTTGACATTTTCTGGAAGGAAGCTTTATTTTATAAAAAAAAAAAGTAGTCACAACAAATACATATTTATTTTAGCTTTCATTTGCCGTAAAGAAAATGCTTTTACTGTTTCCTGACTCCCCCAAAAGTGTTCGTTTCAAGATGTTATTGCGTAGCCTGTGGCACGACATAAATTTTAAGCCACATCCAGTGCCATGATTTTTTAACTTATATCAGTCAGGAGTAAACCAATATATTTTCACGGTGAATAATTAAAGAATTGTTACCAGCAACAGCAGTCAAACAAGGCCAACGTTGTAACATGCTATGTTCTGAGGGATCTGCTTTTCGAGGTCTCGCAAGCGCAAAAGATGACCAGCCAGTTGGTTATCTTATGTTGGTGCATCACAAGTCATGTTGAAACTATCGCTTATTTGGGTAGCGTTTACGTAATTAAGAACTCTCTGATAGATTAATATGTATGTCTGGATAAACTCGTAAGTCCATTAACATAATACAATGTATTCATGACGAGATTAGTAAGATATTTTAAATTATAAAAAAAAAAAAGCTCTCCGTTTTGTAATCACCAAAAGATATGAAATAAAATTTGTCAACTATATGCTATGTTAAATGTTATAGCATCGTGCTGAGAAATGTTACGTAATTTCAATGAAAACAAACTTATAATTAATATAATGAAACAATTCTTCTTAAATAGTGAGCTCCTGCAGTACCGCTCTCAATTATCGGCAAAAAAATAAATTATAATAAGCGTGCCTGTAACACCATTTCAAGACCACCAGTTCTTATTAACGCTGTTTTCTCTGCGAACATTACTGTTTTTACTTGAAAGCGAGCGGATATTGGAAGACCGTTACATAGATTTCTCGAAATTGTTATTTACTATGAAGCCTAATTTTTAGTAAGCAAAACGTTTGACTGCATACTGATAGCAATTTTAACGAAAATTTCACGGTAATGGTCCCTTTGTGTCTATAAAACAAACAATATCCCGTACACATATAAAAATTATTAAAATTCTAAACATTTAGCGTGAATTCCCCCCTTAAGGGCACTTAACGGAAATATTTTATTGTTTTAAAATTTTTTATATTTGTGCGAGGTATGGTTTGTTTTGTAGACATTCATTGTGACTATTTTTTACTGCAATGAAATATTTTTAGCTTTCCTGATTTTTGTATAATGGCACGTCAAAGCCCAAATTTGCATGCAATTTTTTTTATGCTTTAAAGGAAAACCACTGACTTATCGAACTGAAAAAAAAAAATCACACACATAAATAAGGGCCGGCATTCTTAAGTGACGACATTATCTGTCTGCAATATGCCGGGGTAAGGTTTTAATATTTAAATGCTTCTGGTTACTCATATCTTTGGCAGCCTGTCTTGCCTTTACTTCGACTTATAACAGAACACGCTTTGTGAGGAGAAGCTTACTATACAGATGAAACTTGTCAAAATTTATCACAAGCTTTTTTTAAGGTTATCTTATGTAGGATGTTCTTTCATATCGCCAAGGATGATTAATTGCCACCCATCCCGGTGGTCGTCTTAGATATCACGACCGCCCAGCTTGAAGGCAGCTAATAGAATCTCCGCACCAGCAAAAACTTATTACTGGTATATACGCTGCAGTATGTTTTTCGTTAAGTTTTGTACTAGCCCAATCTTGCTGTAGCTCTATAATATAATAAACTTAACTATTAACGGACAACTCGTAAATTTTTTTCCAAAATATTAGAGCAATATTTAAATAAATTACGCTAAAAAATACTTTCACTTCCTAGTAAAACCTTCGTACAAATAATGAAATACAATAACTTGGTTGTGTAAACATGACAATTTGTTTCGTCTATCCGGGAAATGTGTTTTGTAAAAAACTCACATAATTGTTTACTTGGAACTTACCCCTATGTTAACAGACTGTAGTGTTGGATCTGTTATCAAATGTTATCAAATTAATTCAATTAAGCTTACTATATTTATTTTTTTATGCTCCTCCAGGACTCCCTTCCATCATCCCAGGCGACAAAAATTATTTTTTTTTTTTTAAGTGCAGTCCAAAAATCTCGAATAACGACCTACCACACCACCAAGAAAAAGTATCAGTGACTGTAATAAATAAGAATAAAACTACTATTTCTGTATCAAGCACAAAAGTCAGTCTTATTTCAGAAAATATTTATATAATTTAAAATTTTTACTGCTGTATTAGATTCATAGAGCTCAAGTATATATTATCTTAGAAATAGTCAACCACTGTTCATGAAATTGCTGCTGTTTATTTTCTGTGTTTGGTGAAATTACGTTGTCACGCCTGTTTATAGACTATTTATTTATTCAAAATAATTAAATTGTTTATTGTAAGTCACGAATTATTTAGCGAAATTAGAAATGTTTAGTCATTATATACACACACTTAACTTAGAATGAGAGGTTTTAAAAATCTTGGCTAACATAATTCAGTTCGCGAATGTAACACAAAATGCAGAAATAAGTACTTTTTTTAGGTTTGTCCTTCTTTTTCACTTCCCAAAAAGTATGTGTTTTACCTACGCTGATATATAATTCTTCACAATTACCAATGAACAACGTTTATGTGTATTTTCAAATCCCCCTCCGCGAATGTAAACAAACCCATACATTATTAAGTCTTCTGTGGTGAGGTAGTGTGACCTGAGCAAAGAACAATGACAAAATCTATCGTAAATATTGTCGTGAAGCGATTTTTCTGGTATTAGTTTTATGTTGTGGTACCTTCGTATTATTTTCATATTCCTGTTTAAGTAATTCTTATTCTTTAATTTTATTGAATTCTAGTTTTCTGAAAAATAGTTGCCTGGTTACCATTAATTGTAATTCAGGGTTTTTTTTCTAGTTCCCTCCTCCCTCCCTCTCTATATCAAGATGTTATGCCTGAGACAGGCGATTGCTACACTACGGTACGGCAGTATTACAACTTACATAGGCCGCTGCTATCCCGAGTAGAGTCACGTGATGTAATACTTTATTCGTAACTTTGTGTGTAGCACACGTGGTGTTACTTTCTTTGTAGCCTCCCAGCGAAGTTGTGCCTTTTCTTGTCGCCGTGTTTGTGCGCGCGTCGAGCATTTTATCCATTTGCACTTTAGTTACGTCACTGAGCGTCCAGCGAGAAGTTACGTTTCCGATCTTCGTAGGCCACGTGCAGGATAGTTGAAGGTCACTGGTCATCAGCAGGGATGAACGTACAGCCGGGCCGAGAAAAGCAAGCCTAGCTCTTTCCCCCCGCCAATTCCCTTGTGTGCTTCTCGGTAGAGGCTCATGAAAACAGGTTGTTTAAATTGGCAGGCTTGATGTCACCTAGGTTGGTACTTCAACGCTGCGCAGATGTTCCGGAGGAATAACATCAACACTCCCGTTGGTTTGCGTGAGGTTTTCGCAGAACGTTAACATGTTTTATTGACCACGTGCGCAATCGTTTGAACGTCCAGGAGGTATTTACGAGCCTGACTCTATAAAAAGGAGTTGTGAAACGTTAAAAGTCTTTTTGCCGTTTGCTCTCTTGGGTCTTTGGTTGGTACGCTTGTCTGACATTACACCGAGGCCGAGGAGTTGGAGTAGACCTGAGGGACTTCAGACTGTAACATATATGTAGCCTAGTAACTTTGTGTGTTAGAGAATAATAGGTCATAGAATTGTACAACTTTAACAATGAACGTCTGCGATTTGTCCCAACAATGTTATTACGTGTCACAAATTGCATCATCCAACAATAGAAGTACACTGTTAAAAATTTCCGTAAATTCACGGAAATATTTACAGAAAAGTACTGTAATTTTACGGAAGTGGCTTCTGTAATATTTTGTTTACGGAAATTTGTCCGTATTGCCAGTTTATGGATGTTTGGCCGTAACTTTCCATAAATTCATGAAAATTATGTTCCTACATTTTTAAAGCGTATTTTACTGTGTTTCTTAAAAAAAAAGTGGTATTAATAATCACTATGAACCCTGGGTATCAAATACAAAAGTTGTCTCTTATAAAGTTTATATTTTACCACTGCATGGAACTTATTTATCTATAAAGTATCATGCGGTTCAGTGGTTAGAGCTTCTGCCTGGCAATTATAAGGTCGTGGGTTCGAATCCCAGCAACTTCGAAAAATTACTAAGTAGTGCGTCAGAATCTCGATATCACATACCTAATAAGAAAATGTAGTATTTCTAGAAAATTGAGTGTTAGTTGATTACAGAAATTTAAATATTTTTTTGCGGAAAACGGATTGTCCGTTATTTTACGGAGGGTTCCGTTATCAAGAAAAACTGAGTGTCCTTTACTTTACGAAGATTTCTGGATACTTTTTGCCAGTACTTTTCCGTAATTTCACGGAATTTTTTTCTAACAGTTTATAAAGTTTTTTACTGTACTGACGTTAAATATTTTCGCTATTTTCCAAGTCTCTAGACATAACTTACGTGCACTATTTAACTTTTATCTTGAAATCCTCAAAATTTTACTCTTGGGTGTGACAGTCGTTCCCTACTTGCTCCTCTCCCCCTTCTCCTTTCGTACACATACTCTGACTATAAAATCCTGATGTTCGTTTCACTGCTACTCTACTACATCACCCCATCTCTTACATTCTTTGGGCTGATGGAAAGGGCAGGTACGTGTCTCTGGCACAGCAGTCGATCCCAATTAGTGCCAGGCTTGTAGCAGAGTTGTTGTTTCCCCTCCCCGGCTAGAACAACGCACACATTTACATTTACATGCTACCACGCGTAGTTTGTGGTCTCCACGGACTGACTGTATCGTCCCGTATAAACAAACAGTCACCAGGAACTTCCATAGAAGGAAACAGACACAACTATGGTGGTGAGAGAAAATACCTGCCTAATACAGGTAGATGAAGGAATATGTTACTGACGCGATATTAGATTTATGTTGAGTCACATAGTAAACTTGGATATTAGTGTAGCTTTCATCAAAGCTTACAATTGGATTACATGGTTACCCGACCCGTTTTCCGTCTCAATATTAGAAAAAAAAGGTCGTGCGTTGACATGGAGTCACTCAACATGGATAGTCTTGGTTAACATTCGCTTAAATATTTGCCAAAGAAAGCTGATAAATTTTTATCTGGGCCATGAACGACCGAAAACATAGGATCTGATACCGTACTGAACCAAGTCCATTTTGCCGTCTTGAAATATTGAAATTGTTTTTTTTACGTCAAATTATATGTCAGTGTTACTAAAAAAACTTGGCCAATGAACGTAATAAAGAATACGTCATGTTTAATAATACTGAATTTCAGGGGTTTGTCTGAATTAAATCTATTTTCTCCGAACATTTAATAAAATTTTCTTGGTTCACTGTAGCATCATACCCTCATTGTCAAACCATGTTTGTGCCTAATTCAAGTAAAAGAATAATGAGTTTTGAAAAAAGTTTTTAGTTGTGTTGTCTTTGAATCGCCTTTTGTGAGTAGTGAAGTAAATTTCTGAAAGAGAAGCCATTGGCTCGGTAAGTATTGCTCGCTTGATCTGACCGTTCTAGAAATTTCGCGCAAACATTTTGTGATCGTTCGCCTGTGGTATCTTCCCCGGGAAGGAAATCATGCTTGTGAACAAACGTTGCTGCACCAATGTTCGTATTCTATAAATACTTGGCGTGGTGACGCAACGGTAGCACGTTGGGCTCCCACGAAGACGGACACTGGTTCAACTTTATGCTACCGCAATCCTTATTTCGGTCTTCCATAAATTCTCGAAATTGTTCCAGGCAATTACTGGGATTGTTCCTTAACAAAGGACGTGGCCGATTCCTCCCCCAGTTCCAGTCATTATGTCACGTTGTGTGTAACCGTTTCAAATCGCTTCGCTGTCGTCGAGACGTACACGTTCACTCACCTTTACAGTTTCTGAAGTAAGGTACAACCACGTTGTCATTCCAATGTTCGTGTAAATGATCATTTTGGGCTCATCATATTTTAGACGGAGAAGGTCATGGTGGATTTTGTTATTTGTCTTTCGGGGAACGATAAGGTTCTGTTGGTCATCTTAGGAAGTTGTCGCAATTCCAGTTGTATGTTTTGATGCAACGGTATAAATTTGTCGCAGTTACGGAAATAACTTTCAAGTTTCTAAACTCACAACTACATAACCATCAGCCTTATTTATTGCTATTACGATTTAAATAAACACACATATTTCTATTTTCAAACGAAGTTAATCCTTGCATATAAAAATGTATGTTAACACTGTATTTTACTATAAATATGTGTTCGCTTATAAAATTCACTAACAAATTGTGAGAAGTAACGTTGTAGAATCTTGTAAGCAATGCATCCATTAAAGTAATGTTTTTCTTTAAATATGAATCTTCAATCACTAGTTAACTGATGGTTGAGAGTTATTTTACACTACACAACCGAGAAATTACGTAAATTTCAAACATTTTCACAATTGTCTAGGTGTACATTTCGTATACGAAGCACCATAATCAGTGACTTGCTGTTTAAAAGGCTGGGCGTTATATTACTCACTAACACAAGTCATAAATTCTCATTGTGCAAGTATTTCACTAAAATTTACATTGGCTTCAGATATTAAATAATTTATTTGTATTCGTACTCAATGTACGACCGGACATTTTTTAGCGAACCAAATTTAGTGTCCGATAGACAAGCTAGCGTTGCTTCGTTTAGCATTGAATGTTAATCAATTGGCTACCGAGTCAAGCAGATATTTATATGAAGCGTTCTATATATGCCGAGATAACATAGCCTATCACTAAAAATTGACATTAACAGCACCCAAGGCTAACTGAATAAACCGTTCAATAACTTACAAATAACTGAGTAACTTTATCTGAAATTGTTCAGCACAAGAGAAAAGCAAGCATACGTATGCGATAAAGATTAATAGCTTCCAACTGGAATTAATTAAGGTTTTCCTTGTTCTCTTTTTTGGTACATTTTCATTATTGATGAATAAAATGGTTTTTTCTCTTTTAACGATGCTCGTCATATAAATTGCGTGACTTTAAAAAATCAGTTTTGTTTAGAAACGATGTAAACTGTCGTTTATAGTTATATTTTAACTTGTCAGTATTAATAAGTACGAATTATTTTTGTAGTTAGCTCTCTTACATACACCTCTCTACATCTGGTCACCTGAATTAGTACTTTGCAGTTTTTAATGTTTATATACGGTGAACCTTGATCGCATCAGATTTAAACATTTATTTATTAAATTTACATACTGTTGTAATATTTAAGTTTAATACCACCACAGTGCTACAGCATATCATTTAAAAATTAAATATATAAGTGTATATTATAATAACTTTTACACAAATATTTGATTTAATAAAGGGCTGCCAAGTGCTTGGTCACAAAAAAAAAACAAGCATAGAATGCTTGTTTATGATACTGCTGCTGGAGCTACGTAAAATTCCTTTCACAGCCACTACAACTTTGGCAGTATTTAATATAATTTAATTACAGAATAACTTGACGCATATGAGGTAACCTGGTTCGGGGTAATGGTAGATGAAGGGACCGGATTTTTCATGTGAAGGACTTGCAACTTCCTTAATATAAGTTTTTTTTTTCACGTTTTTTAATGCGTTTCAAACGTTCAAAAACTTTGAAAAATGTATTTCCGAAATGTGTGAGGTTAGGTGAGAGAGTTTCACGACCCTTTAATAACAAAGTTGTAAGATCCGACGAGGTTGAAGTAATGTGAAGAGACAATACGACATTCATGCCCGAACCGGGGTTCGGACCCGTGACCTCTCGCTCCGTAGACTACGCTACTGAGGCCGGGCCAAACGTTATGAACTAATTAAACAAACACGTTCTGAATATCCGCAATAACACTCTTTCACGTTTTCTCCAGCCGCGATTTAATTAGTCCTGCTAGCAAATACACTAGAAAATAATATCGGACACTGAGGAAATATTTATGAGACAATGAATAATACAACCGACACGCACTACCACATGGATCGCTATCGACTTCTTCTCATTTTTTAGCATCGGTGTATGCTCGATGGTTTGTTTTCATTGTGGGAAGCTGTTTAAGTCTAGGCTCATTGCAGCATATATTAATATCTTTACAACTGCTGATTTCTTTATGTAAGATACAATATGTCGTGATTTACTGAATTCTCACTCTGCATAACGAAACAATCTTTTTGAAACTTCCCGTTGGCAGAGCAATAGCGAAATTTACATTCGCAGATGTTGCAACTTTACCCAGTTAAAGAAGTTTCAATGTTATCAACTGCATATTCCCAGCAAAATTATAGTTGGTAAATATTAAGAGTAGCTACTCATAGTGTACCGGCTAAACTAATGACTTAAGAGGCATAGTTTACTAATGAAAAATGTTTCTGTAGACGTTAGAAGTAGTCGTATGTAAATAAAATTGTAGGTAACTTCGAAATTTTACCTTTTTTTGTAAGATTAAGTTAGGTTAGTTTAAATAAGTTATAGTTAGTTTAGGTTATTTTACTAATAAATTTTCCATTTTTTCGTTAGGTTATGTAATGTTAGGTTAGGTTCCTTAAGTAAGGTTAGGTAATCTAACGAAAAATGGAAAACTTAATGGTAAAATAACCGAACCTAACCAATGTAACGTAACCTAACGAAAAACTGAAAATTTCTAAGTTATAAATTTAAAATTGTTTTTACGTACGACTACTAACTTTTATAGAACCATTAATCATCCATAAACCATACCTCTAAAATCCATAGTTTGGGCGGTACTCGACGAGTAGTAATGCTTGATATTTACGTTATTGTTATTACCACTATGCGATATAAGTTCCTATATTTACGTTTTCCATACAAAATATTTCCCAACAGGGAAGACACATAATATAGATATTCGGCAGCTGAAATATTGCCAACATAAGAAATTGTCATTTCACTATACGTTTGTACCTTCAGCTGTATAGTTAGTGCTGGTGTGCACGTCGCAATCCAAAATTTTACAATACTAAAGGTCAGGTCATGTCCGATATTGTTCTGTGGTGTTTTTGGTACTAGCTCGCCAGGTCACCTTTGTTTACGATACTGTGAAAACATTACTTATTCAGTAATTCGGTATTATAAAACAAACGTGAAGGGGTGTCTGAAATCTCTTTGCTCAAACTTTAGACGCGGAAACTTTGGACGAATTAACACCTACGCACCGATACTCAAATAATAATTTTATATGATTTATTTATTGTTTCAAAAGTCCCATCGTTCAATGCCTGAAGAACTTAGAAAAGTGAATAATCGTGTGGGACATATGATGTAGAAGCAGGCGCACGAAGTATTTTTGAAAAAACTAACGGCTACGTCATAGGTAACCTGTCCAACACACGTAGTCGCAAGGCATTGTATCAGGGCGTTATAAGCAACAGTTTCATCGTGCGGAGTTATGCCGGTATGTCTGATCCCTAAAGGCATCCAAATTTCACCTTATTATTTGACGATAGGTTATACTCAACTGGTCTGCACTCCTTCAAACACACTCCGTGACGTTATTGCCTTCGGGCCTTCTGACCTTTCTGTGCCCGTATTACAGGGCAGTTGGCATTATAAATTCTTATAGGTGGTTCGGGATAAAGTGAGCACTTGTTAAACCCTAGTTACTCTTATCTGATAAGGTAATTTTGCGTTTTCTGCCATCGTTTAACATAAAGAGAACATCCTAAGTAACGCTGTCTAGATTGTACCGAACTAAAAAGTTAACTGCTCAGGTCACACTAAATATAATTGTTTTAGCAGTCGTTTGAGATAATATGGTCTTTAAAAATACTCGCTTTATTCTAACCACACATACCTTACTGTACATATTGATGGAAAAAGTCCTCCAGGCGTGCCACACACACTGCCGACCAACAGCAGAAGCCAGATGAGCATGTTCGTAAGGGGTATGGAAATGCAAGATGTTGAGCAAACGACTAGAATACGCAATCGTCAATAAAATCTGAACTACTCATCATAATTTGATAAGACTTTTTCGCTTAGCAGATATTTTATTATTGGGCGTCTGATTATGTAGCACTAGTCGGTAGTATGCTTCACTTTCGAATAAAAAATTAAAAACTGTTTTCAGAAAAATAAGCACTTGAAGCCACAAAATCCATAAAAATGGAAAACTTAAATTTTTATAGTTCTAAATGTGATAATATCCGAACTACTATAGCAACCTTATTTCTAAAATACTCGCAAATCTCTGTGCGAGAGGTATTGGGATAAAAAAAATACTTTCAAATCAAAACGCTAGTATTCTTGAAATTCGGTTATTATATAAGCGTGTATATTGTCACATTAAAAACCATAAAAATTAGTGTTTTCCATTTTTTATGGATTCTGTGGCTTCAACCTCTTATTTCGTAAAAACAGTTTTTAATTTTTTACGCGAAAGCAAAGCATACTACCGCCTACTGCTGTATAAACAGATGCCCGCTAATAAAATATCTGCTCAGCAGAAAAGTTTCATCGAATTATGATGAGTACTAAGATTTTATCGAAGATTGCATATTCCAGTCGTTTTCTCGACGTCTTGCCTTCCATACCCCTTAAAGTCAAGTTTGTCAAACAATAACGCGAAATTTGCTGGTCACTACTGATAAGGGCAAATTCGTCAAATGACTGAATTGATTGTCCGCTACGTATGAATCTCTTTGGTGGCATTAAAGATGCATTTTCAATCCTACAAAATGCATAACCTTGTGCATTTTATACTGTGTGTCGAAAGTCAGAGAAGCGTCCCCTCGACGGACTTCCGCGGACGTTATGCAGCCGAACATAAAATCCCCATTGACCTCGTCACGTTTGATAAAGTCCATTTCGAACTTCCTGACGATGACAGAAATGCCATTGCTGAGAACCAAAACATAGAAATGACAAACATACGGAACCCCTTCACCGTAATCGTGGTAGGTTTTGATACGCCCATTGAATGATTTTACATTATTGGACCATTGTTACATAACTATAAAGGTTAACCTCATTTGCATGCACGTCTATCAAAATTTAATATTTTATCTCCAACAGGTTGAGAAATTGAGACAATGTGTGTATGTGTGAGTGTGAGACAAATACTTGATAGGTTTCAATAGACAACAATAATTACTTTCAACATACAAAAAAATTTTTAATCAAGAACATTATGAAGAAACATCCAAGTACCTCAATTAATGTCACCCATACTGTTATCATTTACTATTTCTATATAATGATAAGAAGGAAAAGTGCATAAATTTTACTAATCCTTACAACTGTATCTAATATAGCACAACAAATTTAAGTTATCAAATTTAATGCATTTCCTGCTAATATAAAATATTCAGAATTCGTGGTTAACGTAGAAGAGCTTTCCGAAGTAACAATTTTACTGTTTTCTGCTCGTATAACTATAAAAACTTTTTACTGCCATCGAAATTAAATAATTTACAGTGATAGAAAATGCTTTACCAACTTCCGGGCACAAGTATGATTACACAAAGAAAGTTTCGTATAATTTTAAATTTCGAATAAGGTAAAGTTAGATGTTTTTTACTATTTATTAAAAATGCACTGACTTGCTTCTATGTAGACTCAGTGGCATACTTAAATATGTTTGTATTTCTCTTGTTCCTATAAATTATTTTAGTTCTGTAATTACGATAGGTTAAACTATTTTCTTGACCAGAGAACAGTAAAACTATGAAATTGGCACGTTCCCACAAGAACTTTAAAATCAAAAACTGTATTTGCTAGAAACTATGCTTCTTCAAACTTCAACATTGAGCTTGGTTAAATGTAAATACAAAATTACGCATTTTTCTTTTTAACACCTTTAATTAGTAAATATGTAGTATTTTTAGCAGTGGAATTTTTAAAACTCAGCTAAAGTGTAAAATCGGTTGAATTTACGTGGTGATGTATGTGTCCCCCAGTAAAGTCTTACGTAAACTCTTATTCAACTTTGTAGTTTAATTTGTGTGCAAATAGGCATGTGTCTCAAATGCGTTGTAATGTACGGGGGATTACTTTTTTTTTACGAAACTATTCCTCATGCCTAGAGGTACGTCAATTTCGCGGATTCATCTGGCAGCAGCCTAGACTTGTCAGTCCTATACACCCACTGACCACACTCGATTGTCTATTGGCTTATAACCGTACAAGCGGGTACCAAGCGATAGCACTTCGCATTATTTCCTTATTTACTACTGGCTTGCAGTAGTCAAACACGTTTCGTAACAGCCGCCAGCAAGTCACAGACATGACAATGAAGTATACATAATTGGCGTTCAACCTGACCTGGAATGTATCTGCGAAATTTACGTACCTCTACTCATGCCCTTATTGCGTCAACGTACGAAAGTAAAATACATATCGGGGAAGGACTTAATGTTGTTACGACATAATTCTCATTAAAAACAATGTTTCTGAGCCCTTAAACGTAACTATATACGGCCTTCTAAGATCTCCGTAATTTAACATGTACTAACCGGATGCATGCTATCTCGGAGAAATGTACACGTGAACTTTGATGAAGACTTTCCACCAATAAAAAGCGTGGTCACTTCTTCAAGTCCCACTGTAAAAATGAATTGGCGAGAATCTTGCACCCTACACTGAGAGAAAGAATTGTTTCATTATACTAAATATATTTGTTTGGGTGATGTTTGCTTCAGCTAAACAATATTTTGTTGGTAATACCAAGCTTGGAGTCCTTCAAACAAAATTAATTATTTCCCTCGACCAAATTATTCATTTAAACGCAATTTGTTTGTGCCAAACGTATATTTGGTTACTACAGGACGTCGAA
>PNEQ01068286.1:0-23604 GCA_003012365.1 Medauroidea extradentata | reverse complement strand
CCTCTCCCTCTTTCTCTCCCCCTTTCTCTCCCCCTTTTTTCCCTTTCTCTTTTTGTCTCTGTCTTTCTCTCTATTTCTCTTTTCTCTGTATCTACCTCTCTCCAAAAATAACCGCACATTTTGTTTTAAATTTTCGGGACAAACTGAAAACTAACCCAGTATTGTGCAACTATGCTTCAAAGTGCACTAATTTAATAAAAATGAAATAAAAACAAAATACTAATAAAAAAATTATCAAAGGTAATTTTGAAAACATGACCACAATACAAATGCATCCTATCCTTGCTAAAATGATTGATAAAAAACTTTACAAAGCCCTTCAAATACTCTGAAAGGTGGTACATTACAACATTGAGTGGTCGTACACAGCCACTTACAATTTTTGTTTGTGTTCAGACTCGGCTGGCCTCCATTGCTGACCAGTGGGAGTTCCTGACACAGAAGACCACAGAGAAAACAGTGAAGCTGAAGGAGGCCAACAAGCAGCGAACGTATATTGCTGCTGTAAAGGATCTCGACTTCTGGCTAGGAGAAGTTGAGTCACTGCTTACCTCTGAGGACTCTGGGAAAGACTTGGCATCTGTACAGAACTTGATTAAAAAGCATCAGCTGGTGGAAGCAGACATACAGGCTCATGAGGACAGGATCAAAGGTTAGAAAACTCATCTTGGCTCACATATTCTCTGATTTTATTGAATGGTTATATCTTTGCAAAGTTTCAAACTTTTATTATTTGTGCTGCAATAGTCGCCTTGAAAATAGTTTCAAAAATTAACCAAAAAAGTTCGTAAATATTGGTGTTCGCTCAATTCCTAAGATACACAGATTCCAATTCCGTCTTCTGTTCTAATTTTTGTAGTTCATTTCTTCGACTAAGATTCCAATTTAATGTTAAGTGTTACATTTGTTTAAACAAATAATTTTTTTTCGGGGTTTTTTAGTTACCTTGAAACAAATATGTAACATTGCCACAGCAAATCAGTAAATTAAAATTATTAACTTGATAACTTACGTGCAACAACAAAACTTAGCTTAGGTTATAGGAAATACGAAATCCGGAAGTAGGAAAGCCTGCACTAAACTTCCAAATTGTTTACTTGCTTAAATAAGAGTGCAAGGTGGCAGCTATTGTTTTATAGTAATTTCAAGGCATGGACTGATAAATCTAACATGGCAGCAATTGTTTTAAAATAGTTTCATAGAATGTAATATCAAATTCAAGCACCAGTATTAGCTTTGTAACTATACAAGTATTAATCACTGTTTATCAGTACGTCAGTGAATACAGCATATTTTCTAAACAAATTTTGAAGGCTGTTGTTACAGAACCATTGTTTTTTGTAGATAACATGTTTGTATTTTAATTTTCAATGTATTATAGGAGCTAGTAACTGCCCAGCAAGCAGTAGAAGTATTTTATGCTCAGTTCAATACAATATAATTGTGTATACATATACAGTAGAGTCTCGTTATAGCGAAATGTCACGGTTCGGGCTTGGAACTTTGCTATAGCAGTGTCTTCGCTATAGCCGAATTTGGCCGATTCTGACCTCTAAACCCAAATTTTTCATTAAAAGGGTCTTTAATGTTATTTAATCACAAAGTAGTATTTTATTTTAAGGAAGTATAGGTTTATTTTAACAGGTAAGTATGTGCTGGTTACAATGATACCCAACAAGTATGGGTGCAACTATTCGCTAAGCCAAAACAGGCCAAAAACTACGCCACATCATGTAAGTATGGCTATCGATCGCTGGACCGCCTCAACTGTGTTTCGCCCGTACAGGCACGCAGCAAGAGGGCGTGCGCCGGCAGTCAACATTACACTGCCGGCCGCTGTAGACCAACATAATCTGTTTGAGTGGTGTAGCAATTTATTTATTTTAGCATGCATGCTCTGATGATAATTCTGTGTGTCCTTTCACACTGTGGCACGCGTCGAATAATTTGTGCGCTTTCCCGAGATACACAAAAATCAGCTTGGACGTTGGTCTAATGTTATTTGCCAGCAAAAATAAGCGACGCCAGCATTGGTGTTTAGCAACGGCATGAAATTAAGTTCGAAGCCAATTAGTAGTAACAGAAGTGGGCGCACGTGTACGCAATGACTTTGTATAAGGTTAAAAGTTTGTGATTTTATTCCGGCAGTGTGCCGACAGAAAACATGTCTGACCTACGTGAGCGCTACCAAACTTAGACAGACAGTTCGTTGAAAAGCAGTGCTAAAGCTAGACATGATCGTTTTCACACACGGCCCACCATCCCTGATTATTTTTTTTTTTTTTTTTACTTTTTCTTTTTCTTTCTTCCCCTTCAGCTGTCCAAACTGACTCGTTCCAAGACAAAAAAAAAAGGTGAATATGTGTACGATACTTTAACAATGCAACGGTCAGCCCCAAGGATTTATTGCTTCTCGCTCAAGTTTATGGGATGTTTAGTGTGTTCAATTATAATTTATAATTAATGTACAGTAAATGTTGAAATTGCCACTAAACTAAAAGAAAAAAACACATACGGCCAACTGTGTGAGCATGAAGGTGAATCAGAACAGCAAATGCACTGACACTGGATGCGTCCTCTCATCCGCTGTCCTTGCTGCTTATCTCAAGAAGCTGAAAGTCTATGGAGTGGCAAGCTAAGCAGAGATAAGCACGAGTAGTTGTGTTGGTGTGTGTGTGAGGAAAAGAGACAGCGCTACATTGTATCTCCCAGAGGCATTTATTATGTGTGCGTGTGTGCGAGAGAGAAAGAGAGTGACTCAGGTATAGCACAGCCGGCAGCAATTATTCTTAGTGAAGAAACAGTATATGTCCGGCGTTATTCAGTGAGAACATGCAGTTCTTGTTCCAAATAGCCGCGTCATCATCTGTGCGCCTTGAGGGGTGGAGTTTGTACATCCGGCTGTCAAGACAATGAATTCCTACTCACTTCACAAGGTCATGTACATTGCCGCAAGCCTGTTTCACATGGCGACGAGTCTCGCTGCAAGCCTGCTTCACACGGCTCACCATACATGTTTCTACTCGTAAAATTCACATTTTTCATTAATTTTTTTGCGATTTTTTGACGGTTCCTCAAAAAGACTTCACTATAATCGTGTTTTTGCTATTTCTGTGTTCGCTATGACAGGATTCTACTATATGCTGTCAGTTATTGCTCACGTGAGTTTTTGTTCATGGTTAACGAAGTTCACTTTTTATAACCTGTTCTACTAACAATTGCATTTTTGTAGGCTATGTTGTCTGCAATACAGTTGAAAATTACAAGATGGGTTTCTATTTGTTCACAAAACTATGATTTTAAAAGTACTAGACTTTACAAGGCCATTCTCAGGCAGTGAGGTCTAACCCCCATTTCATGAAAATACGATTTTATGAGGTACATTCTGTGGCACTGTGATAAGAGGGGCCAAGTACTATGATTTGTCCGTTGTTTATACTTCATTCGTGATTACGGAATTACGGTCGCCACAGAAGCACTACGAAATTTTAAATTTTCAATTTAAATGTGTGTTTGTCTATATGCGCCCGTGTTATTGTTTACGTTATGTCATCCACAGATAAAGTGCGCTGATTGCTGCAGCTATTTGCTCAAAACCGTAGCCGAGGCTTACCAAGTTCATCCAAAGTGATGGTCTGTGGCTGTGGTACAAAAGACTTGATGCATGTGCTAGTATTCACTTTTTGCTTCTTCTGCTAATCTGCCATATTCAATTGGAAACCTAACAACATTGTCGTAGTTTTACGTAAATATGTTTATGTGAAGGTTTAAATTCAACTATGAGTTCAAAACCCAAGAATTTTCAGAATTATTGTTCATAATATTCACAGTTGAGGACGTTTGCCGTCATATTTACAGTACAAAGGAAAAAATCTAGAATTATTTAAGACAACCTTATATAGGCCTACTAAGTATGAAATTTATGTTAACTATCAGACTCCACAATATTGAATATGAGAGGCTTTAGTTTAGCGGACAGCACACAATATAGCGCTACGACGATGATGTGCAATATACAGTACACTTAAGGCCTGAATACAAGGGAGCTCTTATATAAGTACATTCGAACTTTTTTCCAAGCTGCTTACAACTGGGTATTGTCGCTGTTGACATGCAATAAGAATTGCACACAAGCACGGCCATAATTTCCCTGAGTCACTGGCAGAGTCCCAGACATCCGGTCCTCAAACGACTGAGTTGGTAAGCAGGGAGACAGCTGTCTTGCTGACCTCGAGATGCCCGTACTGACGTGTATGTTTGTGAGATTTTTTTATAGAATAAAATGGCAGAAGGTTGAGCTACTCACAGGTTGGTAGTTCTTGATAGTTTCAGTTACGTATAAGAGGACAACCACATTGTTGCACATGTGCAACATTTCGCTGGCTAGGCCAGCTTCATCAGGCGGCGACTTCAGGTACACTGAGTAATGGAGATGGTAGTAGCGTGGTTGGTTACCCTAGCGGCCACGGAGCAAAATAGGATGTGGCGGGAAAATTCAAGAAGAAGAGATGTGGGGATGTAGTTGTATTCTGGTGCTATGGTTGCGATTATCTGGTTTTGAGACCTGGGGCTTGTCAAGATTTAGTAATGTATGGATGGGATAGTTTCCAGCGCCTTAGCGAGTTTGAGGTTTTGGTCAGCGCCTAACATCGAGATCTTAAGCACTGGTGAAGCGTGACATGAGGTGAATAAGAAGCTGATCCTGAATTAAAGGGAGAATCCCGAGAAAACCTGCCAACCAACGGCATCATCTGGCATGATTACCATATGCAAAAATCCGGGGACCAGCCCCGCCGAGAATCAAACCCCGATCGCCTTGGTGGTAGGCAAATGGTCTGACCATTCAGGCACCCCAGCACCTTAGTTCTGAGCTATTGTTGGAGGTTGGTAGGGCTCTTACTACGTTGGTGTTACAACGACTGCTTTGTCAAGTAGGACCACTTAACTGGCTGTTGCTTGTTTTGTGTGTGTTCTATGACCATTCAATCTTTGTCAGATTGTTGGTGGTGAGGTCTGTGTATCTGCGTTGCAATGTATGCACTGCAGATGGTATATGAGGTTTTCTGTTGCCTAGTTGTAGCTGCCCAGTATGGGATAGGTATGATTAGTAAGCCTGCTGGTGAAAGAAGTGGAGGATTGATGGATGGCGCAGGAACCACAGCATGGTTTATTGCAGGGATGGGAACCTCTGGATGTTATGAAGTGGAACACAATTTGTTAGGACACAATTTGTTGAGACACAATTTGTTCGCATGGCTTCTAATCTCGCCCATTTCCTACTATCCTGCCTTCACTCCGGCCTTTCTCCAAAAGGTCTAACCTTCAAACCACCACTGATTGCTATGCCGTCCCTAGCTAAAATCAGTGCAGCTACTCTGTCAAACTAATTTTCACTGGCCATGACAGAACTTTTTTACAAACAGTGCACACATCTGGCAGAATATCACCACTCGTTCCTGCTCTCAAAAATAAAATTTCTCCTGCTATCTGATTCACCACCCATCTCCAAAGCCAACATGATTCTGAAATACGTGGCACAAAAATCCATATGTATGCAACATTGGAAACTAAACAGACTCAGCATTTGGTACATGGATGCACTGAAAACTGGCCCCTTACCCACCATTGCCACAAACTAGTTACCACCACCCCTGTTGGTCAAAAGCACTGCCTGGCTTCAATTCTCAACCTGCCAGTACCAGCCCATATACCATCATCTCTGCCGAAACATATTCCACACAAAAACTGCACTAACCAAGAATCTGTCGACGAAAAATCTCATGTCATCAACCTATCCAACCATAACCCCACTTCTACCGAAAGAAGTATCTTGGGGAAATGCTTTAATTTGCTCCGTCCAAGAAATTTGATCAGTTTGTCACGGTGAACGACATCTTAATTAAGCTTCACACGCAACCTCATACTAAAGAATTTTTTGAACAACGTACCCAAGCCAAACCCTAACACCTGCACCATAGACCCATCACTGAACAAGTTTACACCACCTTCCGCATGGGACCTCCCTCCACTACCACTGTCGTACCCCATGGAACAGTTTATTCATACCTAATAGTCAATGTCTATGATACTGATTTTGCTCATTCTAATCCAAAAAACAGCAACATAACTTTGTCAGAGCCTTCAGAAAAACCATTAAATAATGATATTACCGGTAGACAAAGAACTATCACAGTGATCCTAAACAAATCAGGCTACATCCTGGAAGCAGAGAAACAGCTAGTGGATACCTCAACGTATAACCCCTACCAAAGGCTCAGACAGCCAAATTCTGAAGCCAAATAAAACAGTTGTTAAATGTGCAAGGTCTCTCTGAAACTCAAACTCCTCACCCCAGAAAAACCCACCACACCAGTCTTATATCTTCTACCGAAAATTCATAAGCATCAACGGCCACCCCCAGGACACCCCATAGTATCCAGTATTGGTAGCCCCTTGGAGAGAATCTCGGCATTTGGTGATGCACACCTTTAACCCTGGGTACATCAGCTACTGTCCTATGTAAAGGTTAGTGGCCATTTCATACAATTGAGAGACCTCAACAAAATTCCACAAGATGCGTACGTGTTCACCATAAAGTCTCGACCCTCTACACTATCATCCACCATCCATCAGGACTGTCTGCCTTTGAATACTACCTACCTCAACCAAAGACCATCCAATAGTAAATCCACTACAGCATTCCTGGTTGAATTTGCCTTATTAACTGTGACAAACAATAGCTTCTGTTTCCAAGACAGCCACTACCTTCAGATCAAAGGCACGTAAATAGGTACCCGCATGGCTCTATCATATGCTAATCTCTTAGTTGGTAAATTAGAAACCAATTTCCTCCACCACCAGACTACATTTTGTGTTTGATGCGTTTCATTGATGACATTTTCATGATCAGGACCTCTACAGAAAAAAATCTTACTTGATTCCTGGAAAAAATGATTGCTCACAGCCCTCTTAAATTCACCTGGTCATTCTCACAAAAACCTGCAGTATTCGTAGACGTTGAGTTAAGCCTACAGAATGGCACCATTCACACATCTGTGCACACCAAGTAGATAAATAACCTGCAATACCTGCATTTCGACAGCTACCACCCACACCATGTCAAGAAATCACTGCCTACAGTCTCACCATCAGAGCCAAACATATATGCTCCAATCACAATAGCCTTAACCAACAGTGCAAACAAATAGCCAAAGCATTCATTTACAGGGGCTACCTTGAAAACATAGTTCACAACCAAATCCGTCGAGCCGTTTCCAACTCTGAGCCAAAACCAAGGCCACAAGTGCGTATGTACCTCTGAAAATAGGGAATATTCCTAGAAAAAATTTTTAATGTTTACTTCATTTTTCCTAATTATTTCGGCACTAAATGCAGCCAGGAAAAGCAATAGCTCCATGAACATTGTAATTTTGGAATTATACAGCTTTTAAAATGCCATATTTTCAAGTGCCGCCACAAACATTGAAAACGTGTTCTTATTGGCTAACACATTTATGACGTAGTCTTACTTGTTTTGGTTAGCCACAGTACGCCAGGCACTATTGTGTGTATTGGAATTTTTCAACGACTTACTACTAATAAAATTTAGCGAACCCGGTTATGTAAAAGTTAATTCTGGGAATTCGCCAGATGTTTAGGCATGCATGGCTGTAGATTTGGTAGCCAACAACGAAGATTTATTTCACTTGAGTTGATTTTAAAGTAGTGAAGACAGCAATGTATTAGTAGGTCTATTAGTAGCTCTCACACTCTGCGACGTTTTAGTTACAGGTTTGAGTTTATGTAAATTTAATTTAATTTCCAAAGAGATAATAACTTACTATGAATTCAGTCTAATGTTTCAGATCCAATATATATTAATAAGTTTAAGTTTGAAAGGTCGCACGAACGAAGTTCACACGAGTACGAAAAGTGAACCTATCGAGCTTATGTTTGGAATGCGTTTAACCAAGCCTGGCACTGACTATGATCGACATTTTAGTTGCACGAATCGGTAAAATAACATAGCAAATCTACTATTTTATTACAGTTACATTTCTTCTCTCAGTAATTTTTACGTTTCTCGTGAACGGCATTGAGAACTGTGCTGCCATCTCGGGGCAAGTTTCGCAAGACCCCACCCACCCCTCGAATTATCGGCCAATCATGGGTGTTTGAACTCTCTTATTGGCTAATGACGTTGCCACAGTCAGTGGAACAGCCAAAACACTACAGCTGTAGAGATTTCGTCGCAAACTGCGCGCTATTGACTGCAATTTTTAACTTAAAAGAACTTATTTTCTGCTAACTGTGTCATGTTGTACATAATACAGCATTACATACGTATACTGTATTTTTATCATTAATAGCAGACTAATAGGTCTCTTTGTGAAGCTTAAACCATGCAGTCCGCCTTCATTTATCAGGTGGCGCAAAAGTTACGATTTTATTCCCAGTAAATTGCATTTTATTGCTGTGAAACGAACTATTATCCACATTTATACCCTGTGAAGTTCAAGCTATACTCAATTGTACCGCATAAACTACCTTAATTAACACAATTTCACGACTTGAACATATGTTGCTGTCGTTGGTGTGTTACGTTCATTTGAATGTACAGTATCGTGACGTCACAAGGAATTGAACATGGCGGTCCACGTTTTTGCCACGCAAAACAGACTGCTCATTTCATTTAAGTTTTTCTGGAGTTGCACAGATGCAATGAAAGAAAGTATGGTACCGTTGTTCATTAAATTAGATGCACTTTTGAATAAAAATATAATTAGAAAATAGGAATTTTCCCTATTCCACATCATGAGAACAGGAACGAACTGAAAACTACTTTAAAATCTGGCCACAAACTCCTTGCTTCTGCACCACAAACAAAAATCTGCTCTCTAAGCCTCCTAGACTAATCTTCAGTTGCCTACCAAAACTCAGCAATAAACTAGCCCATCCAAAACTTCAACCAACCACATCCAACAACACTATAACACCCAGATGTTCCCATCCCTGCAATAAACCACGCTGTGGTTCCTGGGCCATCCATCAATCTTTTATTTCTTTCAATAGCGGGCTTACCAACACCACTTATCCCTTAATGGACAGCTACAACTGTGCAACAGAAAACCTCGTATACCAGCTGCAGTGCAAACACAGCAATGCAGAATGCATAGACCTCGCCACCAACAAACACACTCCGGCAAAGAATAATTGGTCAAAAAGCAGGCACAAAACAAGCAATAGCCGGCAAAGTGGACCTACTTGACAAACCAGTCACAGCACATGCTGCATCACACAAACAAAACTTTGACTCCTGTTATAATACCAACGTAGTAAGAGCCCTACCTACCTCCAACAATAGCTCTGAACTAAGGTGCTAGGAACCAGCCTATACGTACTTGCCTATCAACGTTACTAAAATTTGTCAATCCCCCAGTCCTCAACATTAGACAATCGCAACTATAGCACCAGAATACCTCTACACACCTCCACATCTCTTCTTTTTTAATTTTTTCTCCACACACTAGTTTGCTCCATGTCCGTTAGGTTAACTGACCATGCTACCATCGCCGCCATTACTCAGTGTGCCTCAACTCATCTCCTAATAAAGCTGGCCTAGCCAGCGAAGTGTCGCGCAACTGCTCAACAATGTGTTCATCCTTTTTATATGTGTGTGAAGCTATCAAGAAGTTACCAGACTGTGAGTACCTTACCATTCTGTCATTTTGTTCAATTGGTTTAACCTAACAGGTAAAGCCTTCTTCACTTACATACAGTAGAACCCCGTTTTAGTGAAATGCCACGGGACCCAAAATGTTTACTCTAAATTGATGTTTCGTTAAATCCGACTTCATATTTTTTCACGGCGAAAAGTACGTCGCGTTTGCACAAAACTTTTACCACTTTGATAATACGCTTTCACCACGTTCCCCCGTCCAACGAGCCATTGCGTCTAACCTCCTAAATGGCAGATTGTGCAGGTTACGGCGCGCCAGTAAATCCTCCCCCTCACTTCCGCCACTCCTTGTCTCACAGCCAGCTACAATCATCCTGTTTCATTGACAGATCCTGTATAAGTGCAGTAGCACACATTGCCTGGGCACTCTGCAGTTCAATAAAGGGCTCAAGTATTCAATACTGTACAGCATAGTCAGTAGTTACCTTCAAAATTCACTTGATAACTTCATCATCCCTCCTCAAATTGCTTAAACATCAGTGTGCGAGATATAAGCTATCTCACAAAAGAACTCAGTTTTTGACAGTTATGTTGGCATTTATTTTTAAAACAGTTTCCATGTAAAAACTGTATTTCCCTCAACCTGATTTGATTTGTGCAAAACCACACCCGGCTGACTGTCCATTTACACAATATATAAGTCTGTCTTAGGTAATATTGAAAGGTTTTTGACAGTTCTGAAGATTACCATGTGTGCACAGACAGGAAAATGCTTTTCATTTTGATATGCTGTACAGTTTGCCAGTCTGCTTGGTTTTTGTTCAAAAATCAACTGTATTAGAGAAACACATTGCTTTTTCCTTTGAAACAGATGTAAAAAGGATGACAACACAACTGTCAAAAAAAGAAAATTCTTTCGTGAGATGGACTATATGTAGGTGTGTACTGTATTCTTAATGCTAGCAGATTGCTGTCATTAGTGCCTAAAAGAATACCATAAATTGCTAAAACCGTAGCACTGCTTAAGGCAGTGTTTGCATCAGTTTTTCTGTAGACATACCACTGGAGATACTTTGTTTCACTTACAAGTTTGAGGTCCATTCAGTTTGATAATCTTTGTCTACTTTCTTCGAAGATTATTGTAATGCATGTTGGTAATGTTTTGTCTTGCTAGAAGGCCTATCACAGTTTGGCGTGACAAGGTATGTGAATATTGTTGGAAAGTAATTTTGGAGTTCACTGTTGGCAACAGAAGTAAGTAATTTTAAGTTGACAGTTGGTACTATGTCTTGTATATGTTGGTGTGCCTTTCTTCTGATTATAGTTAGTTGGCTGTTTACCTTTTGTGAAATGTGAACATGCTGTGAAAAATGAAACGTTTTTCGTAATTTAATTAAGTCATGTAGTTTATATGGGAAAGAAGAGTTTTACTATGTGCTACAAACATTGCAACAACAGGTTATGGGCCCAAATGATGTGAACTTTTGGCTGAATCACCTTATGAAGTGAAGATTAACTGACGCCAGTAAAAATGTTTTGTCAGCTGCCCCCCATAGAAAAGCTGAGTGGGCGGGAAAATTACGATGCGTGGAAGTTCGCTGTACAAGCTTATCTAGGAGATGTGGACAAATGGGAATGTGTGACAGGTGAGTGCACAGACAAAAAAAACTACACAAAGGCATGATCAAAAATTATCTTGCTTGTGGAATCGGTCATTTATGTTCATGTACAACCGACCAAAACACAGCAAAAGAGGCTTGGAACGCGTTAGCCTTAGCATTTGATGACACAGGACTTACTAGACGTGTAGGACTGTTACGAATACTCATAACTACCCGACGTGAAGTCTGTGAAACAGTCTAGGAGTTTGTGAACAAAGTAATAACTACTGCATTCAAACTCAACAACATTGGTCTAGTGGTTAGTGATGATTGGATAGGAACCATCTTGTTAGCAAGGCTTCGAGATGAATACCAGCCTCTGATAATGGGTATTGAGAGCTCTGGGGTTAGTCACAGCCGACTCAATTAAAACAAAACTTCTTGAGAATATTTCTATTGTAAAAACGGACAACGAAAAAAGGGTTGCAACCATGTACAGTTATGGTAATGGCTCAGGTTCAAGTCATGGATGCAAGTCTGTGAATTATAGTTCTTCTAATGGTAGCCGTTTCTCAAATAGCAAGAGTTTTTCTGCAGACACCCGAAATATAGGCCCTCGATGCTACAGATTTAATGGTTATGGCCATTTTGCTAAGTACTTTAACAAAACCTACCCTATCCAACCTGGTCCCGACAAACAGAATGTCACTGTTGAGAGAAATTTATTCACAGCCCTTTCAGTCCAAAAATCAGCAAGCAAAACTGATTGGTTTCTTGATTCTAGTTGCTCTGCACACTTAGCCACAGCAAACAATGAAAAAATGACTACAAATTGTGTTGCTGATGTTTGCCTACCAGTTAAGATGCTAGATAACAACTTAGATGTCAGTGTAAGAAATGTTTACTATGTCCCTGAACTTAATGTCAATTTGTTGTATGTGAGTCAAATAGTAAACAAAGGAAATACTGTAGTTTTTGACTCTGGTGGTGCTCGAGTAGTAAATGCATAAAATGAAGTGATCGCATCAGCTTCATTGGAAAACAATCTTTTAAAGTTGAACACAAAGTTTGTTAGGCTCAACACTGAAACTGCCTTGTTGTGTTCCGACTCTGAATACCTTTGGCACAGGAGAATACATATTGATTTTTCCAGTCTTAACAAGCTTAAGAAGGGCCTTGTATATAATGCTGATTTCTTAGAGCAAAATAGACTAGAATTTGTTTGTGAGGTTTGTGCAACTGGGAAAACCATAGATTGCCTTTTGATGCTAGTGAGCATAAATTAAGTACAAACGGAACTAGTTCATTCAGGTTTGTGTGGAGCATTAGATAGTTCACTCGCAGAGTCAAGATACATGCTGACCTTTCTAGATGACTACAGCCACAAGGCCTTCTGTTACTTTGTGAAGAGCAAAGACAAAGTTCTAATATGCTTTGAAGACTTCAAGACTCGTGCAGAGAATGCAACAGGCGGAAACATTAAAACACTTAGGACAGATAATGGTGGGAAGTACTGTTCCAGAATGTTTTCTAATTTTCTTCGATCTGGTAGAATAGAATATCAGACTACAGCCCCATACACTACTGAGCAGACTGGTAAAGCTGAACATCTCAGCAGATCTAGTTTAGAATGTACAAGATGTTTGCTGATTAAGTCAGAGTTACCTGTGGTGTTCTGGGCAGAAGATGCCTACACAGTAGTTTATCTTTTAAATCAATCACCTAGCAGATGTGTGAACAGAACACCTGAAGACATCTGGTCAGGGAGAAAGCCTACTGTTAAACATGTGTGAGTGTTTGGATGTAAAGCCTATGTGCATGCCCCAGACCAGAAGCGCATGACCCCAAGTCAAGACCCTGCATTTTTGTAGGCTACAGCCTAAGCTCTAAAGCCTGTTGACTCTACGATCCCAACAAAGAGTGTGTAATTGTATCATGAAATGTCACATTTCTGAAAATGAAAATGGGTCCTCATTAGTCAAGAAGCCCTGTGGTACAAGTAGTCTGGATATCTCGAACTTGATTGGTGATGTTCTACCAGACTCAGCACCTGTAGAGCTTGTTCTTGAAAAATGACGATATCCTCTTGAGTAATTCTAGTGACTCAGAACAGTCTGAAGAGTTTCGAGGCTTTCCTGACAGTGACATCTTAAGAACTGATGACATGCAAGTGTAAATTAATTCAGTGACAGCAGCTGACCACTTAAGTGTTCCACGCAGAGGAGAGCGTGCCAGGAAGACTCCACAAGTCTTGCAAGATTTCGTTACACATTCTTCCTCAATTGTGAACAATCTGAGTGACCCAATGACAATAGACAAAATCCTGGAACGTTCAGATAAGAGCCTTTGGATCAATGCAATGGAACGTGAGTACCAAGTATAAATGGAAAATGGCACTTGGAATCTGGTAGACCTTCCATCAGGCAAAAGGCCTCTAAAGTGCAAATGGGTTTTCAAAACAGAAAGGGATGCTAAAAAAAAGACTATTAAGCGCAAGGCTCGTCTCGTCGTCAAGGGGTGTGCGCAAAAGAAGGGGATTGACTTCTACGAGACATACTCACCAGTTGTCCGGTATAACGCACTCGGATATCTCCTCGCGATGGCGACAGAACACAACCTGAACGTTGAGCAAATGGAGACTTGGAGGAAGAAATATGCATGATGCAGCCAATTGGTTTTGAAAATTCCAATAAAGTCTGCGTCTTGAAGAAGAGTATCTACGGGTTGAAACAGGCCAGTAGAGTATGGAATGTTACACTTGACAAGTGTTTGAAGGAGTATGGCTTGGGAAAATCTGAGTTTGACCAGTGTATATACAAGAAGATTTGCGAAGGAAGATTCCTGATATTAGCAGTCTATGTCGATAACATCCTGTTATTGTTCAATAAAGAAACAGAGAAGAACATGGAGTATCTGAAGAACACTTTCAAATTGACCGACTTAGGAGAAGCGAAGTCAGTTCTGGGTTTCCAAATCACTCGTGATAGGCTCAAGAAATAAATTTTGATCAGTCAAAAGGAATACATTAAAGAAATCTTGAAGAAATTTAACATACTTGACTGTAACCCAGTGCATATCCCAATGTACCCCATTGAGAATCTCTCCAAGGAACAGTCACCACAAACACCAGAAGCTGCTAGTGTCAAAAGTATACCATACCGAGAGGCGGTGGGATGTCTTCTTTATGCAGCACAGGTTTCCCGACCGGACATCAGTTTTGCTGTCAGCTATGCGAGCCATTTCAATCCAAATCCTGGCATTGCTCACTAGGCAGTAGTAAAATGCATCCTGCAATATCTGAAAGACACTATGTACTGGAAACTGGAGCTCCGAGGTGAGAAGGAAGGTCTCGCAAACATAGTTGGATACAGTGACTCCGATTGGGCAAGTGATCAAGATAAGCGGCGCTCAGTCACTGGTTACGTCTTTTTAAAGAATGGTTCAGCAATCTCATGGGGGAAAAAGAAGCAGTCAACCGTAGGTAGCCCTTTCCACTACAGAGGCTGAGTACGTGAGCATGTCAGCAGCAACCCAGGAAGCTCTATGGCTCAGAGGATTAGCAGCAGAACTTCATCCGACCACTGCAGCGAGACCAACACTTCTTCATATCGACAATCAAAGTGCTCAAAATCTGGCACAGAACGGTGTATACCAAACTCGTACCAAGCATATTGATGTACGCCATCACTTCCATCAGGAGAGAAACTTCAGGTGCGAAATAAAATTGCAGCATTTGCCTACAAAAGACATGATTGCAGATATCCTCACCAAACTGCTTGACAAAGACACACTATTCATGTGCAAGACATCAAGGACTCATTCCAAATAGGGAGGGTGTTGGAAAGTAATTTGGAGTTCAATGTTGGCAACAGAAGAAAGTAATTTTAGGTTGACAGTTGGTATTACGTCTTTTGTATATGTTGGTGTGCCTTTCTTCAGGTTATAGTTAGTTGGCTGTTTACCTTGTGAAATGTGAATGTGCTATGAAAACGGAAACGTTTTTCGTAATTTAATAAAGTCATGTAGTTGATATGGAAGAGAAAAGTTTATTGTGCGCTATAAACACTGCAACAACAAATGTTTAGTATTTACAATACCTTTCTCTTGACACTGAATTTTGTGAAAGTACTGTAACCATTCTACTATTTAAACTGTTTTCTGTTTGTAGATATGAATGGCCAAGCAGACTCTCTCATAGAAAGTGGGCAGTTTGACACTGCCAACATCCAGGAAAAGAGGCAGTCTATAAACGAACGTTACGAGCGAATTAAGAACTTGGCTGCTCATCGCCAAGCACGTCTTAATGAGGCAAATACATTGCACCAGTTCTTTAGAGATATTGCAGATGAAGAATCGTGGATCAAGTGAGTTCATTTGTGTGTTTGTAATAGATTTTTATCAGGATTTAGTAGTTTTATTTTGTAATGTATTTTGTTACCAATAGTTTGAAATTTTGTCATGGAGCTTTTTAAGTTAAATGATTTTATGTTTTATATAAACATTGCCTGTGTAGAATTTTTGAAGGAAAAAATATGACAATATCGTATGTTAATGAGAAAATGAGGACATGACAAAAACACAATTTAAGACTTTCACCCCAAAGCTTAACAATACCTCACCAGGTTCGAGATATAGAGTGTATCGGGAGAGTACCTTTTCCTTTTTTTCATCTCTTAGTGGGTGCCTCTGCTACAAGGGGAAGCTACCTTATTTTTATACTTCGAATAGAAAATTAACTCTTCTGCAAGCTGCCATTAATGTGTGTGTATATAATATCAAAGCAGTTTCCTGTCACCTTGCATTGCACAGGATTCGAACCAAAATCATGGGATTTGAGTCAAATCCTGCTATCGGTGTTCCAAACAACTATGCCAAGATAGGTATTAAGAATTCTTAAGAAATAAAATGTGTATATAGGCCAATGTCCACAGAGGTATATGTATCAATAGGACAGCAAAAATTAACAACTTTTAATTTATTTCTCCATTTTGCACACTTGCGTTGCAGGATTTCTGGAATATTGTACGTCTTTCCACCCTGAATGTATCAAATTTTTAAAAACCACAAAATAGCTTTTTAGGTATTTACGTAAGCTTCCTTCCTATTCGAATGTCATCTCAATATATCGACAGGTTTAAGAGATACAAAGGATTAATGCTTTTAGAGGTTGTATTTAAAAAAGTCATGGGACTACTTTTGAGCATATGCTTATGCCTCATTCTGTAGTAAGAACCACCTCAATATTTCAGAGGGTTTCTATTTTTTTGAGGAATGGTTTAAAACACAATTTATGGCTTTTTACCCTCTTGGTTTTCTAATTTCAAAAAATAGTTCATGTGTATTTTTGTAAGATCCATCCTGAATCAAAAATATCATAGTTGTCTCAATAGTTTTAAGTGTTACAGAGGATTCATAGAAAGTGGTTTTCATCCTTTTTCACCTCTTAGTTTTCAAATTTTGTAAAACCAATCTTAGTGGGTGCCTGTTGCATATGGGGAAGCCACCTTCAAAATGTCAGGTTGCTGTGTCCAGTGGTTTGGGCTGTGTGTTGAGTGAGGGAGGGAGTGAGAGTGAGTGACTCTTTTTTTTTCCCTGCTTCAGTGTTATGTCAGTAAAATTTCCTTAAGGAATCCATTTGCATTACATTCTTACTAATAGCAAGGAGGAAAAGTAGTCAATAATACATTATTTCAATTATTCTGTTTAAATAAGGGCACATGAAAACACTGTACTCACAGATGTGAGCATATTGTTGCAGGATGCAAAACAAATGGTAGTTGTAAATCTCTGTGTAGGTATTTTGTAGGGTTGTGCGAATATTCAAAATATCGAATTCCAATATGTATTGCATTACTCATTCCTATTTCGATAACAATTTTAATATTCGAAAGCTTTTCGAAAACAAAAATGATTGTTACTACGAATATTCGATGTCTTTTGAATGTTCATTTGAGTCCTTACTAAAATCCCACTCAACACAAATCTCCCGTTTTTGCAAATTACAGTTAATACAATCACAAATTTTACCGCAAAATTTAATCAATTAACGAACTTAACATATTTTGATACTCCCGATCCTGCAAACTAAAGCAAGCAAAGCTACAGTAAAACACTTTTAAATATTTTTCATAGGGAACGCTATGCAAAAAAAAAAAAAAAAATTCTTAACCCGTAAAACTTCTGAGAGGGGAAGAGGGATTTCTCAACCAATAAACATTTTCTTACAAGAAAATAATCATAGGATTTGCTTCAATTTCCTATATTATCTTCAGTTTTTATTCAAAACTTAACACTCTTCACTTTATTGGCATGCCAATATTTGTAAAAGCCATCTTGCCTGACAATAAAATTATCGCTGTTTATATCCAGAGAGATTATTTTAATACACACTAAATTCAATATAGTATATGCGAAAATAACGTGCTCCCTAACACTTCTACTGCTTTTCAACAACATCAATTCAACTGCCAATCAGATCACACTGCCAATTTAAACACAGGCACAAACCAATGAATAGCGAGACTTTTATTTTCATTACGTCTACCCCAATGGATGTTAACCATTTCCACACATTTTATTGCTGCTTTGATTAACTCTGACAAATCTTTGTTTATTAATTAATAATTGAAGCCACCAAACTTGCTTTAGATTGCAACATTTATTAGCAGTCTACAGATTTTGTGCTTGAAAGTAACGTAATAATTGTGCTGGTCAGTAAAGTGAACAGCCTGTGGCGTACTGTTAAGGTTTCACAAGATGGCTGCTATAATTGTGGGGGCACTGTATTTAGTTAGAACAGTGGCTAATACAAGCCCGAACAGATGATTGGTTGAATGTACAGGGAGTATACAAGCGGCGTGTAGGATTGGTTGCATGTACTTCTTGGAAGAGCATGTGCAGCGTGTGGTTAAGGTTTCATTATCTCGGGAAGCTTAAAAATAATTTTTTTTGTGAGTGTCATAAAATTATATACATAATTTAAGTGAATGTCCATTATTTTTCAAGTTATATACGGGTTACCTTTCTTCAACAAAACATTTTAAATGGGATTTATTAACCTAGATGTAAATGAATGCGAGCTAAGGAAATTTAACAAAACGAAACTATTAGGCAGTGATACTTAGGTTATCTAAGCTAAATTCCAATTTACCAATCTAAAGATTGAGGTAAATCAGTTTGTTTTTACCTACACTTAGAAAAAACAATGTACATATATTAATGCAATGTACTGCTGTTCATTGTTCAGTAAATTTTTTATTTTACAATATTCGTTAAACATTCATGAAGACCAAAAGCACATAAAATTCTTATTCGTATTTGTTTCATTATTCACGAATATCAAAGAAAAATATTCATTTTCATTTCGTTAAGGAAAAATCCATATGCGCACAACCCTAGTATTTTGTGTGATTTTGTGTCAGAGCTGCCTCAATTTTCTGAGGTGGGTATGAGGTTTGCAAGCTCTTTAGGATTCTGTCACATTTGCATGCTCAAGGACCTCATCTCGTGATTGGTTTGCTGCCAAGACCCTTTTTGTTTGTACCTTCCCAGCTGTTTAATCCCTGGTTTGAGTTTGGCACCACACATTATAGGAATGTCATTTAAGGGTGCTCTGCACTGTATGTATAAAACAGTGGGAAACACGTGTACCGCTATCGATAATTTTTGAAAGATCAAATGAAGTTAAAATGTATCGTTTTCAGAAGTAGGTGGGTCGTGATGTCGTATAATTGTTTAAGGCATTTGATATGTATAAAAATTATTTAATTTTTTAAGAAAAAAATTTGGAAAATAAGCCTTTCTTTAATGATTTAGTTAATTGTAGTAAAAAAATGCAGCATTAATAACACAGAAAACCATGTCTTAGGCTTATACCTTACCATGCTCTGTAGTTTGTTTCTATCAGAACATTTTTCTGGAATAATTATAACCCTGTAAAACACTAATTACAATTAAATAATTTCAATTTTTTACCCGACGAAAATAGGACATCTACTTGTGGAGATATGTTGCTTCTATCCCCAGTACCTTGGGTGAATGCAGAGCAGTTACGAGAGGATAAGGAAGTGTCAACTCATGTTACCTAAAACTGACAGGGATTATCTGCAGGGCCCAATCTATCAGCTAGAGCCCGATTCTCACGAAAATGCCTTCAGTTGGGTGCCGTGCGGTAAAGACGAGTGAGGTGTCATTCTATCCAGTTTTTTGGTGTACATTACGAATATTCTAACCCGGAAAGCAAAATTTCTATGTATTTTTACTTTTACCTTAAAAACGGCATGGAAGCTACGATTTCCGGGTTAGCATATTCGTAATCTACAAAACAATGACAACTCACTCTTCTTTATCGCATGATAGAAGGCATTCTTTCACTCAGCTGATAGACCAACAAACTTGTTGCCTTTTCTAAATTGACTCATTTCAAGTTTATGTTTAGAACGATCTACGATTTGAAGATACTTCTATTGAAAATTGTGTATAAGTTATATAATTAAAATAATAAAAACTGCTTGGTATTTAGTCTTCAATACACTATTCTCCGTTCACTCTAAGTTGAGTTCTGAAGTAAACAAATAACGTAATATCATTGCACTTCGCTAGCTTCTAATTGGCTCAATTTGTGTATCGCGCGACGTACTATTTCCAACCGACAAAAGCATGTACAGTCGGCATCATAGGAAACAACAACGCCGTATATATTAAAACAATATTGCATGAAAATTTTGTACGTGTTATCGACATAGGGAAACAAAAATTACATAAAAACTTTATAAAAAAGTTGGCAACATGTGCAATTACAGTATATTTCAAAATTGAATAGTAATTGCTAAGTCATGACTAACGATTTTCGAAAATTCTGGTATTAACGTAACGAAAATTTGGTACTACATGCAGAAAAAAAGTGGTCAACAAAATGAGTGATTGAACTTGCTGTAAAGTCCTCCTGGATTATTTTGTCCTTTGTTTTGGAAAAATTACATTTTATAAATCACCAAACAATCTATCGATAATTCACGACACACATTATTGTTTATATATATATATATATATGTATATATATATATATGTATATATATATATATGTATATATATATATATGTATATATATATATATATATATATATATATATAAGAATGCTATGCAAGATTTTTATTCTTGCCTATAAACATCACCACAGCTTGTTTAGTAATGAAGACATATATCCACGTTTCGAAAACCATGCAAGACAATTTCACTGTTCACATCCAGCATCACATAACATAATCCGCAAGCAACGTAAAAATAAACTGACACAAGGACGGAACAATGATCAAGGAACTTTGGTTCGGACCACGCGGCCGTGGTTCGGACGAACTGGAACGGAAAAAGGACGAACGGAAAAAAAACATTCGCAGTAACCACAACATTGACGCGTAAATATCCAAAAATACTTCGAAAAAAATAATACATTTTTAATATTCCTGTCTTATTTTTACTGTGGTAATTATTACTGAACTAAAATTTTGGTATTTTCAGAGTATCGTACATCTCTAAATACTAGCAAGTGTACTAAGAAACTTGTACGTTTAACAGTGCATCAGTCGTTAAATAACTCGTGAATCAACTGTATAGTTGTGTCGTCCATTAACCATAATTAAAGTAATACACATATAGTGTCGTAGATTGTGTTTGCAACGTCTGTATATTTAAGATATTTGTTAAAAAACTCTCACATCAAGTGATGAAGTGGTAAATTTATATTTACACAACAGATAACAATGATCTATTTCTTAGTAAGATCACAGTGCATGGCGGTCGGCAGCCAATGAACATGTTTGTTTATAATTTGCTTTGTTTATTTTAAAACTCAACTAAGAGTGAACAGAGAATAGTAAGATAGCATTTTAAAATAAAATCATTAGAATAATAGCTAGCATAAAAGCCCCTTATTCAGGCAAATCCCAATTCCAGAAACGAAAAATACACTACCGTCCTTGTAAGTGCATAAAATTGTTACATTCGCAATTTAAAATAAAATATCACATTTTTCATAACAGTCTGGAGTTCATTAAGGTAAGCACTTAGGACACAACCCCAACCTTCCAGAATACAGCCTCAGTATCAGCGAATTTGTATGTAGCTGCAATAGCATAGTTTTCTTTGGTTTGTTTTATTTTTATAATGTTCAGTTTAAAATATAGGTAGGGATTTTAATTCTACAATAAAAAACTACGCAAATTTTGAACATTGCAAGTGTTTTAAAGAATTACATGTATTTAAAAAAATGATAAGTAAATAAAAGTGGTACAAAAGACAAGTATTAAAGTGCGGTTAACAGTATATTAATTTTTTACATCTCACAAGTCTCTCTCTCTCTCTTTTTTTTTTTTTTTTTTTTTTTTTTTTTTTTTTTTTTTTTTTTTTTTTTTTTTTTTTTTTTTTTTTTTTTTTTTTTTTTTTTTAAAAAAAAAAAAAGCCCTCTAAACTTCTTGTTGGGCTCATATGTATAAGGGGTCTTTTATAACCCTTCTTCAGAAACCTTTTTGAAATTTGAGCTTTTACACTTTCATCAAGCAGATATTCAGAGACACTGAATACAATGGTGGAAAGAGGTTTTCTATATTCCTACTGGTTCATAAGTTACATCTAGTGGGAGGTCCATGGATCTCAGGGAAATTTGTGGGTTAAACACAATTTTCGAAGCAGTTTTGTACCTGAAAACAATAGCCAATTACATAATTTAAATGTTGCAATTGAATTTAATGACCTATTTAACATAGGATACATAAGTTCCAGTCTAGTGCGTAGGTCACTGACTTACGAGGGAAACTGTGATGAAAGCACAAATACAAATCTTTTGAGCGAAACGTTAAAAATATAAATCACCTTCATTAAAATGTACTTATAATTACATAAGATGCAAAATGTTACCAGTTTCTGAAGTACCAGTGATAAGTTAGTGTGTCAGAGAGGGAGACAACTGTAGTTCACAATTTTTTTCCCGCGGACACACAAATGTTTGTCGATCAGTATGTACGTGCATGCACAGTTGTTGAATTGACTAACGAAGCCTAGCGATGGCCTCTACATTACTATTCACACTGGCTTGTTGAAGTTTCGAACTTCTCCAAATTAGCGAAAAACTGTAACTTCGGACCCCTAAAAAAATGTTTCCCGTCTTGTGATGACATTGCGCCTTTTTTGTGTTACTAAGGAAGGTATGGAGATTATTTTCCATTCTATTGTAGGTCTCTAAACTTCGTATTTCCAATTGATCACATCAATGCATAATTACAGAATTTTTATCAAGTAATCATAACTCTACTAAAAACCATTAAAATTTTACTGTAAGACAATACATAGGTTAAGTAATAAAGAGCTATGTGAGTTGAACATATTAATTTTTGTTAGAAATGATTTATTTTGGTGGGATATAAAAGGATATCTTCATCTTCATTCAAGACCGAAAAATAAATCAATGAAAATATATTTGTACATCATTTCTTAATCATCTTGTAAATGAGAAAAATATTTGTGTGCTAAACCAGTAGCAGTATTAATTTGGATCAGTTTAGAGTAAAATAGAGGGGGGAGGGAACTTTTACTTCAAAATAGAACTCATTTTTACCAATGACATATTCAAACAATTCTCAAAACCATTCGTTTGCAGATTGTTGAATGATATACATCATAAAACGTATATATCCTAGACAGTCAAAATACGTTTAGGAGTTATACAAATTGGAGCACCTTAGGTGTAAAGAATGTTGTACGTAGTTCAAATAGTATGGTTTGAACAGTATAGCAACTCTTACAAAAATTATGTTAAAAACACTACGTTAGAATTATTTTGCATATTTATTTCATGGTACCTCTACCATATTTACTCGTGCATAATGCGCACTTTTATTTTAAAAAAACTGATAAAAATTTAGGGGTGTCTACTATAGATGGAAGAGAAGGTTGAGTTGTAAACTAGTGGGGGTCAAGCCTGGGAGAGAGAGAGAGAGAGAGAGAGAGAGAGAGAGAGAGAGAGAGAGAGTCCCTTCATTACTAAACTTCCTTTTCTTTTTCTCTACCCCCTCCACACCTCTTTTCTGCATCTCCATGATAACCATCTTTCCAAGGAAAGAAATAAAAAAAGGACACTGTTCCACCTCCCCCCACTTAAGCCTAGGAGTGGGAAAGGGAGGCAGGGTGGTGGTTGGGGGCCTACAGTCCTCTGCTTGTAGCTACCCCCTGCAGCATTTCTGAGCCTTTCTTTCTGCTAGTGCATCTGTCAGTAAATAAAAAAGGCAAGCTTGCTCTGCTGTCATGGCACATTATCTCCGGTTTTGGGCCGG
>PNEQ01068285.1:0-23605 GCA_003012365.1 Medauroidea extradentata | reverse complement strand
TCCTTTACTATCTCATACTTCTGCAGAAGTGTCAAGATGTTCCTCTTGTTTCCACTCATCTTGTAGAATTAATCAGTAGCCGCCCGAAATCGTAGCCAATAAACGTAAGCAGGTCGTCAATGAATCAAAGCACGAAACCGAATACCAAAACCGTAACCAAAATCGTAATCCAATATATTTGCGCACAAAGGTAGTCAATTATTAATCCAGTTAGTTCCAAATGTAATCCAAAGTCGAAATCCAAAGTAAAAAGCCAAAATTAGTAGTTAAAAGAGCACTATTATCACGAGACGTATCCGAAAGCAAACACAGCACAAACTCAATGGCGAGATTACAAAGGATGCAGATGTTGGACAGAGGAACTAGGGAGAAGTGAAACTGGCCCTCTTATTTGCTGGCCTCGTGGCTAATCACGAAGGACGAAAGGGCTTGGTAGTGAAACGTAAGTTATTTATTGGCTATCACTGTTGCTATGCGCGCATCAGGTAGCAAGCTATGTGCGGCGCCTGGCCGGGTGGATGATGGATAAGGAGGGTGAGTAACGGGAGATGGACAGACGGGAGTGGGTGAAGGGAAGAGAGGAGGGAGAGGAGGGAGCGTTAGTCACCGCGCCTGTATAGATGCTTCGGTGTAGCGCGTGCGGCATACCTCACCAGGCGAGCGCTTTAAGTGTGTTCCAGGCACAGTTTTTAACATTTCTTTACCAATTTTTTTTTCTTTTACAGCTGAACCTTACAAAGTGACAGTAACTGCACAACCTCTAGTATATTATTATTGTATGTGTACGAAAATATTTTTAAATAACGTCTAATTGCAACTTATTGCATTTTGGCTAACAATTTCCCCAATTTTTTAAATTAAAATTTTTAATTTTGACCGTCACCGAGAATCTTGTGTCGTTAGATCGGTGTTGTCGTTAGATCCGGTGTCGTTAAATCGAGGCTCTACTGTACACTGTAAATTAAAAAACAACAGTAAAAAACAAATTAATGTCTGAGAAAGTGTCATAAGTGTACATTACAGTGATATTAAAGATCATGAACGATCATGAACTTACGAAGACAAGTGGGAAAGCCTCAATTGTACACACCATGTATGTATTAATTATGTTTCTGATGGCACAGTAACTATAACCTAATTTAATCTCATTATAGGCATATTTACTGTATACAAACTATCACATTTTAAGTTACTTTTGAGTAACCTTCATTTATTGGTTTAAAAATATTGATTCCTGCTTAAAACATTTTCCTACATATAACACTTTTTTTCACAGGTCCCTTGAAAAATGTTATAACAGGGTTCTACTGTATCTATGTTCTCGAAAAATATTTTTATTTTTAATTACACTAACTCATATTTGTGAAATATAATTTTTGTATATACCGTAACTTGATAGCGTTGCATGCCCCTAATTATCAACAAAATAAGAAAATGTAAATTATTTATTCCTTTATTATCTACTGTATTTTAGACCGTTTAGGTGGAAGTTTCTTTACTTGCAATTTTAATGAAGTTTAGTGGTTAATTGATTGGGGCCATGGTGGCCAAATCGTCAGACTATCCACCTCCCATCAAGGCGATCCGTGTTTGATTCAAGGCGGGGAATGTCCCCGGATTTTCGCATGTGGTAATCGTGCCGGACGATGCCGCTGGTTGACGGTTTTTCTCAGGGATCTCCTGTTTCCTACTTTATTATTGTTATTTTAACTTACTGAATGAGTGAGTAAAGATGAAACTATGTTAGACTATATTAGAGTAGTTTTGAGACAGTCAGTAATTTTTGATGCAGTTCATAAAGTACGTGAAGCACTTAAAGTAAAGGGGATGTGCAAACTGTGTACTTAGTTTTTTATTTTGTAGGTCTGCAAGATTACGGTGGTATTTGTGAACTTCAAATCATTGTTAACATGCTGTAGCAGTAGGCATGTTAGGTTTTTCTGTTATTAAATAAAAAGAAATTACTCACCAGCGTATTTTATACTTACAAAAATGTTACAGCTTAGTCAAATATGAATTTGGCAGTGTCGTGCTGATTTGGATGTAAATGTATATAACTTACTGTGATACCATTGTGCTGAAATTATTAGTTATTGAATTAAATATGAATTTGAAAAACCATTTGAATCATTCTTTTGCGCTCACGTCATACATTTGTATTGATTCTTCAAAAAGCCTGTTATTTCTACAATTTCGTTAACTAGCTTGGAAATATATGTTTCATATTTTATGTGAACTTCAGAAGCAAACAGTTCTAGATACATGATTGATTTGTGTGCTAAAATAAAATTGCATTACTTATTTTGTAACCAGAGTGTAATAACACAGCTATGAATGTTACGTACAGTAGAATCCCGTCATAGCGAACACGGAAATAGCGAAAAAACGGTTATGGCGAAGTCATTTTGAGGAACCGTCAAGAAATCGCAAAAAAATTCCATGAAAAATATTAATTTTATGAGTAGAAACGTGTTTGGTGAGTCGTGTGAGCAGGTTTGAAGCGAGATTCGTGGCCATGTGAAGCAGGCTTGCAGCAATGTAGTGACCTTGTGAAGTGAGTAGGTATTTGTTATCTTGACAGCCGGATGTACATATTAACTCCACCCCTCGCGCCGCCACCCCTTACCCGGCTGACCATGTCATGTGAGTCATGCTTCTGCCTGGAGATCTCGCTTCCCTCCCCAAGCTCAAGTGCGCGTTGTTCTAAAAATAGAATTGCGCCCTTTATTTCCCCCACCCCCTTTCAACTCAGGTGACCATTGGCTACGTGTCCTTAGTTAATCAACGTGCTTTCAACCGTGTGTAGTTTACATACAGCTTGCTTTTCTGATTTTATTTATTGATTACGATTTTGGATTTTGATATACATACAGTCAAGCCCCGCAACTATGTCATCAGCTACTAAGATAGTATCCTTAATGCCAACCAAAAAAAAAAAAAATTTTAAATAATTTTTAGGAATAAAATGGAAAATGTTAACATCGAGAGTAGGAAAGATTATTTAAAATACTGTATGTTCATTAGAATTCAGCTATAATTAGAGGCCCGGAATTTTCGCAAATGCGAATGAACGGCGATAAAATGAGAAAGTCTCCTAGAAAATTATAAATTCTCCGGGAGAGTGTTTACATCCTCGGCGACATGGCCGGGCGCATCAGCCCGCTGGTCTGTCGCTTGGGCCTAGATCCTGTGTATGGTTAACAAGAAGAGGGTTGCTCGGATACTTGCACAAATGAGAGAGTTAAATAAGAATACATGTCTCTCTCCCTCTCTCAACATGCTTGTACATAAAAAACCACAGCCAGCCAGCAACAGGTGACCAGGGGGGGGGGGGAGGTGGAGAGGGATAAAAAGAGGAAGGCTCCGATGCCAGAAACACTGTTGTCAGGCGCTCCCAAAATCTTCAGCTCAGTTCTGATGACACTGCTATTTGGAAAAAGAACTGCGTGTTCTGACTGAATAACGGCAGACATATGCTGTTTCTTCACTAAGAATAATTGCTGCCGGGTGTGCTATGCCTGAGTCATAAACACACACCACACATACAGAAGAAATGCCTCTGGGAGATACGATAGTGCTGTCTCTTTCCCTCACACACGCACCCACACAACTACTCATGCTTATCTCTGCTTAGCTTGCTACAGCTCATATTTACTCCATAGACCTTGAGCTTCTTGAGATCAGCAGCAAGGATGGCGGATGAGAGGACGCATTGGCGTTGACGTCTCCTGTGTCAGTGCATTTGCTGTTCTGATTCACCTTCATGTTCATACAGTCGACCCTAGGTGTTTTTATCTTTTAGTTTAATGGCAATTTTAACATTTATTGTACATTAATTATAAATCACCTTAAACGTCCCGTAAACTTGAGCGAGAAGCAATAAATCCTTGCGGGCTGGTTTTGCATTGTTCAAGTATCGTACACACCGTAAGGAAGTGCATAAGAACCAGAGTAAGTCGTTTTTTTTTTTTTTTTTTTTGTCTAGGAACGAGTCTGTTTGGACAGTTGAAGGGGAAGAAAGAAAAATAAAAAGTTTATAAAAAAGCACAGGTTGTGTGTGAAAACGAGCATGTCTAGCTTTAACACTGCTTTTCAACAAACTAACTGTCTAGATTTGGTAGCGCTAACGTAGATCAGACATGTTTACTGTTGGCACACTGCCGGAATAAAATCACAAACTTGTAATCTTAAGTCAATGCGTACACGTGCGTCCACTTCTGTTATTACTAATTGGCTTCGAACTTAACTCCGTGCCGCCGCTAAACACAGTTCACGACTAGTACGCGAAAATAAAGCAACTACCAATGTTGGCATCGCTTATTTTTTCTGGCAAATAACACTAGCATTACCTGCCCAACGGACAAGTGAACAATTACATTCACCCATCCAAGCTGATTTTTGTGTGTCTCGGGCATGCGCACAAATTATTTGACACGTGCCATAGTGTGAAAGGGCACACAGAATTATCATCAGAGCATGCATGCTAAAATAAATAAATAAATTGCTACACTCTTCAAACTGATTACATTGGTTTGCAGCAGCCGGCAGTGTAATCATGTTGACTGCAGGCACGTGCACTCTTGCTGCGCGGCCACACGAGCGAGACACTGTTGAGGCGATCCAGTGATTGATAGCCACACTTACATGATGCGGCGGAGTTTTTGGCCCATTTTGACTTAGCGAATAGTTGCACCCATACTTGTTGGGTATCATTGTAACCAGAACATACTTACCTGTTAAAATAAACCTATATTTCCTTAAAATAACACATTACTTTGTAATTAAATAAGATTAAAGACAGTTTTAATGCAATTTTTGAGTTTAGAGTTCAGAATCGGCCAAATTCGGCTGTAGCAAAGACACTGCTATAGCGAAGTTCGAACCAGATCCATGACATTTCGCTGTAACGAGACTCTACTGTACGTAGTTTTGCCTCAATTGTTTAATACAGTAGAGCCCCGATTTAACGAACTCTGTGGAATAACGAAAACAGCGATTTAACAAAAGTATTTTAGGAACTATGAAAAAATAACCAAAATCGTATGAAATAGCTAAGTAACTTTGATAAAATAAAATATGAAGTGTAGTATTAAAAATACGTATACTGGCCGCAATATATTAATTTTTCTCTGTAGATAGTGTTAAACCATCCATCAAGAAACAAAAAAAAAAATAGTTAAAATTCATTGAAAACTTCAGCAGCGGGAGTGATTTTGAGTAAAGCTGGCCGAGCGAGCAACACTGTGTTGCGTAACAAATGCGCGCCTAGATCCTCATCCAGGGGGCTGGCGAGTGAACGAACATCTAGATACTCAGTCCCCACAGCGCCGCAGCGGACGGACAGCACGGGTACTAATTCACAGATAGTGCTTCGCGTCTACGTCAGAGTGCGCTACCGTGCAGCGTGCTTTACTGCCTAATTATTTTGCCGATAGAATGCAGGGGTGTCCAGCGTGATTATTTTCTGGCATGTCCCGTATTAAAACCAGCGTATCTATAAAAAGAAACACGTTATTGTATTATTTATGCAGACTTTTTACAACAAATTTATTAACGTAAATAATATGTTTCGTCGATGCTAAAAAGCGCTCAAGTGCGAAACATTTTTAGGCGGGCAGCAACCAGTTTGCTTCACGAGCGCTGCACGTATTTATTAATTTACCGTTATCTCGCAAACTTTTACTTCAGTTTTCATGGCTTTTTTTTTTAAATGGAAATTTCCTATAATTCTTGGTGGCGCGGGAGAGAGACGGAACGAAAGACGACTCCGACTCGGCTGTGTTTATCATCACTCTGCACGTGTTGATGTGCGAGAGCGGGCGGCCTAACTCGCTCAACGGACGCGCGCTCTGCTTGACGAGTATTTCGCTTGCAGTTTTATTCCTCAATTTTTTTTCTTTTACGGCAGCGGCTTACCTATTAATGGTAACTGCGGTATTGTGTTGTTGTTATGGGCTATCATACTTTGTAACTATGACCTCCATTTCAGACGAAAAATGCCCAAAGATTTAATTTTTTTCATGGGGAGGGGGGGGGGGTAAAAATTTGAAGTTGTATTTAACGAAACATCAATTTAGAGTAAACATTTTCAGGTCCCGTGGCATTTCATTAAATCGGGGTTCTACTGTATCAGTATAAAGTACTTCACTACAATAAATTTGTGAAGATTTTGGTTTCCTTAATGTGTAGTGTAATAATATTATAGCATATGGGAGGAGTACCCTAGGTCAAGGAATCACATCTAAGAGCAGATGTCTGCTGAACCTTGAAGTATGACATTAAATGAAGACCTTTGATGGAAAGACAACGGAAGGCAGAGGTAGGGGGAAACAGAAGTATCACAAGATAACAAATCAGCCAACGGCAATGTACGTCATGTTTCCCACATGCAAAAAAATGGCAGTTATACACACCAGAAATATAACCCAAGTTACTTTGTTAAGAGGTGAGCTTTTGATCTGCTGTGGCAATCACAGCCACTTTGTTGTAGCCCAAGTGCACTTTAAATTTAAGCTTATAATAATTGATTTTAATCACTTTTATAATCTGCCAGTTAAGTTGAAGTTTCAAAGAAGTGCTAGATAAAAAAATTTGGTAAAATTAATTTTTTGCTGTAGGTATGGCTTTAGAATTGTACCTAAGGCCAGTTTAAACAGAAAAATAACAAGAACATTGTTAATTACAAAATGTAACCAAAAAATTGTACATTATGGTACACTATTTTATAACATTGCTGAAAGCAATTTATACTACTGTATAAACATTGCAGAAAACACCAATGTTACTAACAAAGTCATTAAGAGTTATGAACGGATGTTAATAACAATGTTGATGACAAAATTGCAAACAACATTGCAGATAACATTGCTAGTAACATTTGTTAACAATATTCTTCGATCTAGACCGCCCTAGAATCTGTCAGTAAAATAATTTTATGAACAGTGTTGGTGACAAAGTTGTTAACAAGTTTCTAAAATTTATAACTTTTGTTGATAACAAATGCTTTCCACAAAATGTTTGTAACAAATGTTACTGACAGTTCTTTGCAAATACAGTAATAACAAAGTTAATAGAGGATTGTCTGCGAAAATGTTGAAAACATGATGTTCCCAACCATTTTCAAGTATTTCTGTAACATTTGTTAGTAACTTTGTTGAAACATGTTATTAGTAATGTTATCGCTGGTGTAAACTAGGCGTTAGATGACTTGTATTTTATTTATGTACCAGCTAGAATAATATTTTATCTTGCTTGTCAGATACCTTTGCATACTTTATCGCTTTAATTATATGAGAATAACTACATTGCCCATTGGTAACGTAGACAAGAATACGGTACAATTATTTTCTGTAAATATTTATAGTTAACTGTTTAGATTTAACTTAAAAATTAGGTATACACAATTTGGACAAGTAGTTTACAATATTTTGTCCTCATGTTTTATTTCTTTGTCTGCTTCATCTGCAGACTTTTTTGGACGTGTTAAGGACAAAGCAGGTGATATGGAGCGCATCCTAAAGGAAAAGGATCGTCATGGTACATAAACTGTGTACTTTTTGTCTGTTTTTGCACCTTTTGTAAATATTGTGTAGTTTTCTAGCACTTTACTTTGCTTTGGTATGCTTGCCTATGTGCTTTCGTGTGTTGCATGTGACACTGTAATCTTTGTCGTGTTTATAGTTTCTGATTAAGTTAAAAGCACTATGATATGTATATTTTAGTTACTGTACACAAAAATTCCTGAACATTTTATAGTGTAGTGTTTTGGTTAATTTTGTGTTATTTTGTTAGTTATAGGTGGTTTGGAATAAGGTGAACACTCAAACAATATATGAATTTCTATTTTTAGCCAGTTTGTAGCTTTCCACTCCATGTAAACATAACCATTGCCTCATGCTTCTGTTTACGTGGTCTGTAAAATTTTTATATTTATATGATACTGCTCCGAAAAATGTTATCTGTAACTGTATTTATTAAGTATACAAGAGATCAATAACAGCTATTGATAATGATTGGTTATTATAAATACTTCTATATATGATTTGATTCTATGCATGCACTGCACCGCCTCTGTGTTTCTTCCCAAATAATTTATACATGGTCATGTCAATAATTTTCTCATGCAAAACTTTTAGATTAGAGTTTAACTTGTCTAAATTTAGATGCAATATTATAGCTGTGGTGAGCAACGACAAGTATTTTATAAATGTTTGCAAATTATGTCGGACAAATGTTTTGCATGTCAAGTAGGTGTACGCATATCATCTAGAATACAATTAATTAATAAATAACCATTATGAAAACTATAAATACACTCTATGTTAATAATTCCTTAAATTATGAATACCGTACCAAACATTTCATGTGCTTATGTATCCTAAAATAGTGACCAAATATGTACTGTACAGTAAAACCTCTCTATAAAGACCCCCCTCATGGTTCCACAGAATAGGGTCTTTATGTAGGGGTCTTCTTTATAAAGAGGTTTAAATATACAGTAAAAACCCCTATTTTAAAATCCCACAGTTCTTGAGAAAAGGGTTGTTATACAGAGGTGGTTGTTATTAAAGGGGTTGTTATAAAATTTTTTTACTGTATTTAGTTTTGTTATATGCTAAACTTTTGTTAGAATTTAGTGGTTTGTGGACATACGTCATTGCTCATGTTTTGCTAATCAAACCTGTGTTGAATGACAAAAAATGAAAACGAACAAGAAAAAATAAACATAAAACACACACAAAAAATAGAAAAAAAGCAATCCCAGAGGAATTCTGTTAATCTTTTTCCCCCAAAATAATTGTTATATTAGACAAAAGAGAATTCTAGAGATAAATTCAGTCAAATTTCTACACAACACCCAGACACAAATATAGAACCAGATTCCCAATATGAAAAAAGATGGAAATAGACAAGAAACCGTAAACAATGGACAACGAACACAAGACAATAGACAACAGAACACAAGTAAAAACCAACGAAAAAATTCATTGTTTCGGGGATTGCGATCTATCCCCGTCTTCAGGCTGAGACACAGCTGGTCAGAACACCGAGATGCGAATGAAGTTGTTGTTGTTTTAGCCCCTCCACGCTGTACAATGTGACCTCCAATCTGCGGATAGGTGGGATTGATTTTAATGGGAGAACTTGTGCGTGCCAGGCTAACTAGCCTATACGCTTTAAGTATTATAGTAAAAGTATACCGAGGCTCTGGTATTTCTCATGTGAGAAATACCAGCCAATAAGAGCGTCTGTGCGCTGGGAGTCAGACCACAGGAGCTGCAATAAGGCTCCGGAGGTCTTATGATATAAAGTTTGGGGAAGCAGCAGTAAACCAGCGCTGCACTGGAGGAAACCTGCTGCCTTTACTAAGAATGAAACACGCCCGTCTGACCTGAGGGGATAGGTAGGGTGGGGATTTGTCAGTTGGTAGAAGCATGTGCCAATGGGATATATTGGCATGTGCTTGTGTTGGCCTGAGAGGCTTGGAGACAGCAGTCTCGTCGGATGTAGTATTGTCTCCCCTGGCAGGAAGGGGAGTAGGCAGATGACGGCTGTGTTGGACCTGAAATAAAGAAATGTGTAGACAAGTGCTCTACTCTGAAGTATGGGCTAGAAGTGAGGTCATAGCTATGCTCTCGTCAATGTAGTTGGCTCCTCATGGAAAGGGAGGAGGGGATTGGGGGATTATGTTGTGAACGTTAGTATAGTTAGGCACTAATAGGGTTCTGAGCGCAAATATTTAACACTGTACACATGAAACACACACACTCCCGGATGACATTCCTTTGTTGGGGGGAGATGTGATGTCATCTTGAAGATTTCTTGCTGGCAGATGTGCCACAGGGGTGGTCTGGTAGCAGCTTGCGTTGTTGTGTTTACTGGAGCACTGTTAGTGGCGCTATGGGTGGCATTCACGATTGATAGGTTTTATTTGTCACTGATCAGGAAGTTTACTACAATATAATATCTAAATCTAAATTGCTGCGCTGTGGCTGACATCTATCGTTACCCTAGGATTTGTCATGTGTTAGGAATGCTATTATATTCTAGTAGTGGCACTTTGGTTGGCGTTCATAAACCTAATTTATAGTAACATTGGCGCTATGGGTGGCGTCAGTTGTATTTGGTGTGCTGTCGTGCACATTTGCACTATGCTATGGTCTTAAACTATTGTTGAGTTTATATGTTTATATTTATTTATATATTGTCATTGGTGCCAGGAGGGGTTGTCATAATTTAATATAATTAATAGTTACGGAGGTTTGGGTACCAAGATGAATTTTGGTCGCTTGTATTTCCGTATCTCAGTAGGATCATACTGTCCCAGACCGTGAATGAGTGGATTTTGGTCGTTATGAAGATTTTTGTAGAAGTCTGTGGCTTGCTGGTAAATGATTTCCTGAATGGTTTTGATATTTAATTCCCTTTGTATTGGCGTGGTTGAGATGTATCGTGGGACTTGCATGATGCGATGAAGTGCTTTATTTTGTACCGTTTGCAGTTTGCGAATATGTATTTTAGTATTGTAGTCCCAGGCTGGTGATGCGAATGTCATTATTGGGTGCACAAGGGCATTATAGAGTATTTTACTGTTATTAGGTAATATTTTGCTTTTATAGTTTAGGAGTGGATATAATTGTGCTAATCTGGCATACGCTGCAGTTTGTCTTTTGTTTGTGTGTATGCCCCAAGTGAGTTTAGAATCCAAATACTGTACACTCCTAGATATGTTACTGAGGTTTTAAACGCAATTTTGTCTCTTAATAATTGCGTAAAAATCACTGCCTCACATTTGCCTGTGTTTACCGCGGTACGCCAGTCGCGGAACCAGTCTTCAAATTTATTGAATGTTTCCTGGACTTTCTGCACTGCTAAGTAGGGACGCGTGTAGCTGGCCTAAATCATTGTACCGTTGGCGTAGCATGTAATGTGTGCAGGCAGAGCTTCTGGAAAGTCGTGGACGTATACATTAAATAGGGCGGGGCCAAGTATGCTTCCTTGTGGGACTCTTGCGTTAATTTATTTATTTTGCGAGTTGGCTGTGGGGAGGCTAACGTGAAATTATCTGTTGGTAAGATAGGAGAATAGTTGATGAGTGTAGCACTTAGCAGTCAGAAAGGTGAATGTTATTTAGTTTGAAAATAAGACCTTGGTGCCACATCCTGTCAAAAGCCTTCTCAATATCCAGGAATGCGGCTGTGGTGTATTGTGTCTTGTCGAATGTGTTTGTGACATGTTCTATAATTCTGACTTAATTGATGTGTGGTGGAGTGTTTTGCACTGAATCCAAATTGGTAATCTGGTAGGATGTTTCGCATGTCCAGGTGTTTTGTAGCCTTGTACAATAAACAAAACGGCTGAGAATCTAGGGTGAGCATTCAATCTCTTGTCAAGGCACATTTTCTAACTCCATCACAACACAATCCAAAAGGTAACGTCACTACTCACAAAGAGACAGGGTAATATAGTCGCTAACGAATACTTAAAGTAAACTCATGATAAATTCAATCAAAAGGGATTTTATTAACGGTAAATTACACAGTGTTACCAGATACAGCAGTCCAAAATATTTAACATTGAGCAAATTAGTTTTACAATGCAAAAACACATAGCATACTGCAAGGGTATAATGGGACATCAATCCCCTCGCTGCCAAAACGGCACCACATTACCAGAAACAAGACAGAAACTAAGTGGACAAACTATACGCGAAAGCAAAGTAGAAATTAATAACCAAGCAAAAGGCTTACCAAGATAATGAAGAATAGTCGCGGGTGCCGCGTTGGCCACGAGAAGATCTCCAGCATATAGCAGGGCTGCGAGCGGAGGCAGAGTGCCTCGAGGCAACCAAGAACTGAGCGGTCTAGACGCCAGGAGGAGGGGGAAGGGAAGGCACGAAGACGGCCGGGGCCGGCCGAAGCTTGTAGAACAAATGACAGCGAGATAGTTGGGGGGATAGCGAGTACAGTGGCGAGGCTCGAACGGTGCGCATATCAAATTCTTAAAATCTTCTTTACAGTAGCATTTCACTCCAGCATCATGTTATATCACCAGGTTCGTGCAACACAACTTAAGGGTGAGCTAGCCCAGCTCAACTCCTCCAGCCAAAATATTGCAAAAGGGACTCGTAGACTTAAGGCCATGCCACTTGCCACACTCTGGGAACAAATCAGGTAAGTCCAACATCACGAAGACCTGGTGCACGCTTTCGAGAAGAAAGCACAGTGACGAGCCTTAGCGCCAGATCGATGTCCCCCACCAAAGTTCCTGAAGAGTTAACACCAGATAGTATCTCAGGGAAGTAGGAAATTAATCGGGTCCAGGCACATGTAACAAAATCAAAGTAATTAGTATCAAAAGCCATACAAGAACAACGCCCCTGAAAATAGTGCCAAAAAAATTACAAGATTAAAACAACATCGCGATATGACTTTAAGTGTTAGACTCAAATAAGTACATAAAATACACTTCAATACATTATACTATAAATTAGTAAAAATCACCATGTAATACAATAAATTTACCAGAATATTGGCGCAACAATCTGTTTTACATTCTGCAATAACCGCATGTTTCTCACATAACATACTACTATAAAATCTAGTACAATATGATTCAATCATAATCAAAACGCTCTTAACGAAGAATTATTACAGGTACATGGTAGACTTATATAATCATAAATTATGTAGATATGAAAATATATATAAAAATCTTCTTAAAATACATAACCAAGCCTATACTAAGGTGCACATAAATAATATAATAAGTGTAATACAAGACAGATTACACCCTTCGGAGGGACACAAACAAACGCCACAAAACACAGGTGACCGGTCGTAACTAAACAAACACGACACTTCGATAAACAAACACCAGTGCACGACACATAACACAGAAACACTGCACCCACTAAACACACGAACAACACTTAACCTCACTACCGAAACACCCAGAATACTTGACACCCAGGATAACTACACAGGGAAAATGGAATTAAGGTTGCGGGTCCTGCCCCCCCGTCCCACTGCCGATAACCTCTGCTGAGAGATGACGTCAAAGGCTGGAGCGACACCTCCTGCATATCAATCACCCTGAAACACATCATCTCGCAAGGAATTAATCATCAGTGCTGTCCTCTGCGTATTTCAAATGACTCACATGAGCTTTTTGAACAATAAGCCCAGTGTTCGGATCTGCCAGAAGCACTGTGTTAGGACCAAGTAATTTAATGACATCAAAAGGACCAACAAAATGGGTGAGGAGTTTACTGCCATGATCGTCAGGACGGGATGGAAGGCAAAAGGATTTGCAGAAAACAGACTGACCGACCTGATAGTCTGAAAGAACACGGCCAGTATTATACCGCGCCTGAAGCCGCCCACTCTCATCATACAGATGGGCCAACACATCAGCGTCTAGGCGCTCTCTAGCGGCATCGGACATAGGAACCACATTTCACGGCATACTCCAAACATTCAAATGGGATGAAGGACATCACACCCCAAAGCAATGCGAGCCAGACTATGTTCGGTAACCCCAGACACTGAGGAATTAAACCCTAAATTAATTAGGTCTAGGTCATGGTCCCAATACATCTGCTAAGAGTGACAAAGGGCAGTCAAAGTACATTTCAAGTTCCGGTTGAAACGCTCCACTCTATTTCCACACGGGAAATACGGACTGGAGGTATATCTTGATATGCCCCACCAAGCCCAAAAAACGTGTAACGTCTCGAACACTCATTGGGCGCGGGAACTCATCAACAGGGCGGACTTGCTCAGGGTCCATAATTAAGCGACCTGCAGACACAATATAACACGATAAATTCACGGACGATGCAGCCCATGTAACTTTTCCAGGGTTGACGATAAGGCCGGCAGAGCGCAACCGAGCCAAAACCAGGCGCAAATGCCAGAAGTGCTCCTCAAAACTACCGCTATACACGATAACATCGTCAATGTAATTGTAGACACATTTGAACTTAAGGTCGGGCAACACGTGGTCAAGGACACGAGACAAAGCCTGGGTCTCAAACTTAGCACCCATGGGAATGCGATTAAATTTAAAATGTGCCTATGGAGTTCGAAAGGCAATGTACTTCCGACAATCAGGGTGCAGAAGACACTGGTGGAAACTGGCATTAAGATCAATCACGGAATACACACTAGACTTCCCCAGCTGCTGGAGAGCGGCGTCCACAGTAGGAGCTGGAAAAGGGTCCAGAAAAATCTTATCATTGACCTTATACATATCAGTAACCAACCAATGTCCGCCATCTTTCTTTTTCACCAAAAAGGCAGGACTAGCATAATCCGAAGTTGAGGGCGAAATTACTCCTTCACTAAGTTATTTGTCCATGATTTGGCGCATGATAGCCAACTTCGGCGAAACCCAAACCGGCACATCATCAGTCACAGCAAATTTGTAGAATATGACATCACACCTTCCGATGCGCGTAGTAACAACATCTGAATATTCACACAACAAATCCTCCAAGGCGTTATCTCGAGAGGGACTTGGCACTGCAACACACCCAAACGGGGCAAAAGTAGACGTCTTAAAATTACGCAAAGGACACAAACCTCTGAGGCAAACTTGAACTCCAGACATTGAGCATGTACGTCAACCACCGCGCAAGTGTGGTACAAGAAATCCACATCCAACACTATATCTGCAACCAAATTTTGAACGATCCAGAAATGGTATGTCCAAGAGAATCTATTGACCTTGAAGTGCAACAAGATGGATCGGTTGCACTTAACAACATGACCGTTAGCCACACACACCTCCAGAGTCGTTGATTCATCTAGCCTGGTAAACAAACGTGAATCACGTGCCAACAGGAACTTCCACAACTGTTCCCGCACAAAACAATGTGAAGCTCCGGTATCTATCAGAGCGGCACGAAAAATGCCATACAATGACACTTACACAAAACAGTCAACACACGTGTCACATGAGAAGCCAAACGCCGCGTGTTCTTGACGCACAAAGGGGCTGCGGACTTCAGTTTCCCTGATACTGACCTCGTATGTGCCGTGCCTACCGCAGCGGAAACATGCCCTTAAGCCTCGTTCCACCTCCTGGAGCATGCAATTCCGGGCGATGTGTCCGTGCGAACAACAATTAGCGCAACGCACCATCGTAGCCTCAGGACCCATCGAGGTATTTACGGGTGCTGAAGTTAACTGCCTCACAATGCTGGCTTGACCACACCCCATTTGACTCCGGCTGCGTGGTGCTGAACGCCACCTGACATTAGGCCTGACAGCGCAATGACTCTCAACGCACTGTAGATCCGACCTGAAGTTCGTCACACCTGGTTTTACAGGCCCAACCGGAACATTGCGATAGTACTCAGCCTCCAAGGACAGTTGCCGATCCACCTCTAAGCCCAGCTGACGCAACTCATCAACATTGATTGGCGTAGCACGCACAAACCGGTGCGCACGAGCACTAGGCAACCAATGATCCGTTATCCCTTGGATCAACTTCGGCTCATGTCGCTTCAAATTCATGGCACGAGCGCAATATATGACACTTCAAACATATGCAGTGACAGATTCCTCCGGTCGTTGATAACTGTCAATGTATTGCTTCTAGATGGCCGACCACACAGACAGACCACCAGTACATTCTAACAGGTGAATTTTAAATGCTTCATAACTAGCAACAGTCTGCACAATATGTGTCAACATGGTGCTTGCCTGCTCTTCTATCCTAGCCGATAAACAAGTCAAGAAAAAAACTCTCTTGGTTCTTACACTGCAACCCATTATACACGCTGTCCATGGCCATCAGAAAACAAATTATGGAATCCGGGTCTACTGCCATCAAAGGCGGTATAGATTTAAGCCTCTCCATAAGCACGGTCTGCTCCGCTGAAACGGGACCATCATTGACAGTATCTAAGCCTCCCAAATTGGTATTATTAATTAAGCGTAAAGAATTAATGTAGGCCATCGCACGAATGTGTAACGCTCTGACATCCTCACTCCACTCAAATGCAACTCCGGCACTTGACAAATAATCACATTACTCAAGATAACCGTACGTCAATACAAAATCTGGAACACTCGCGATGACACAAGTTAATAATACATAACAGAAAACAATTAACCTCATACGTATGTGGCAACTGCCAAAATTTCAAACCTATCAGACTAATTATCACAATATGTCCCGTGTACGTCACCTTTGGATTAAAGATTAAACCCAAACACAACTCGCCTTGGCACACAGCCGTAGCAGAGTTGCGCAGAAAATTGTGCCCAAATCTCACAGACACAATGGTACAATAACGAAACGGCTGAGAATCTAGGGTGAGCATTCAATCTCGCGTCAAGGCACATTCTCTAACTCCATCACAACACAATCCGAAAGGTAACGTCACTACTCACAAAGGGACAGGGTAATATAGTCGCTAACGAATACTTAAAGTAAACTCATGCTAAATTCTATCAAAAGGGATTTTATTAACGGTTAATTACACAGTGTTACCAGATACAGTAAACAGCAGTCCAAAATATTTAACATTGAGCAAATTAGTTTTACAATGCAAAAACACATAGCATACTGCAAGGGTATAATGGGGCATCAATCCCCTCGCTGCCAAAACGGCACCACATTACCAGAAACAAGACAGAAACTAAGTGGACAAACTATACGCGAAAGCAAAGTAGAAATTAATAACCAAGCAAAAGGCTTACCAAAATAATGAAGAATAGTCGCGGGTGCCGCGTCGGCCACGAGAAGATCTCCAGCACATAGCAGGCCGGCGAGCGGAGGCAGAGTGCCTCGAGGCAACCAGGAACGGAGCGGTCTAGACGCCAGGAGGAGGGGGAAGGGAAGGCACGAAGACGGCAGAGGCCGGCCGAAGCTTGTAGAACGAACAACGGCGAGATAGTTGGGGGGGATAATGAGTTCATTGGCGGGGCTCGAACGGTGCACAAATCAAAGTCTTAAAATCTTCTTTACAGTAGCATTTCACTCCAGCATCATGTTATATCACCAGTTTGTGCAAAAACAACTTAAGGGTGAACTAGCCCAGCTCAGCTTGTATCATTTTTTCTGCAACTTTTGACAGGGTGCTAAGGAGACTAATAGGGCGGTAATTTTGTGGTTTCATTGGGTCTTTGCCTGGTTTGGTAGATAAAATCACGCAAGCTTCCTTCCAATGATCTGGCCACGTATGAGTGCGTAGAATTCCGTTAATGCAGGCTGTTTATCTAGAGGTTGCCGGTGCTTGTAGATGTTTTAATACGATTCAGCGTATCCAGTCTTCGCCTGGGGCTTTATTCGGTTTAAATTTCTTTATTATTTTATAAATTTCCAAATCCGATGTGAGTTCTGGTTCCGTAGTAGGTATGTTGCTAAGAAAAATTTGTACTTTATCATTTATAAAGGCAGTGTGTGCTGGGTTTGAGGGCGTGTTATTGGACTGGAATGTTAGCTCTAAAGTTGACGCGAGTAGGTATGCTTGCTCTTGTGGATTTCTGGTGAAAGTTCCGTCAGTTCTTGTTATGGGTGGAATCTTAATGGCCGAGTTTAGAAGGGATTTAGTAGTGCGCCATAGCAAGTTGTCAGCTGTTTTCAGTGCTTCATTTTTTTCGTCCCACTGGCTTTCCCTATGTATGGAAATCTCTTGAGTTATCTATTTCTGTAATTGGTTTGTTATGGTCTTACAGGCAGGGTCCTTATGTCTTTGCCAGAGACGACGCATATGGTTCCTTGTTGTTATAAGCTTCCTTATGTGTTGCTGTAATTCCAGTGGCTGAGTGGTTTTCTTAATATGTGTTGGAATTGCTAGTTTCATTGCATCTTGTATTGTTGTTGTGAGTCATTTAGCGCTGCTGTTTAGAGTGTCTGAGTTCAATATATCATCTGCTATAGGTAATCTATTGGTAATGTGCTCATTAAGTTTCTTCCAGTTCACTTTTTTATAGTTAAATGTTTGGATGTGGGGATTATTTAGTGCTGTTGTATGTTCGAGAATTGCTATTATTGGTAGGTGGTCCAAGTGTAATTCATGTTCAACTTCAATATCATATATAAAATTAAGGTTCTTGAAAATTGTGAAATCTAAAATGTCTGGTTTATTATTTATGTCATCTAGGTAATGTGTTGGTGAATACGCACATATTACGTAGTTAGAGTTCTCTTGATGGCGGAAGAGTGTTTGGCCGTTTATTGTTGTGCTATTACAGTTCCAAGCGGGATGTTTCGCGTTCAGGTCACCGAGAGCAAGGAAGGATGTGAAGCAGTTTGTGAGGGCTGTTAGATTACGAGGTTCTATTGTATTACCTGGAGTGTCGTGTATAGATATAATGTCACACTTTTTATTGTTAATGACTGTTGAGATGGCTATGGCTTCAATACGTCCAAGGTTGGGCAGTAATTTATTGTTGTGCTGGATTTGGGATTGTATTGCTATGGCTACTCCACCTCCTTTAATATCTTGTGTTCGATCTCTTCTGTGTATTGTGTAACCTGCTAAGTATATTTTTTCTGTAGGTTTTAAATGTGTTTCACTAAGAGCTATAATTTGTATTTAATGTATATGGAGAAAGTCTGTACGTTCAAGTGTTTTGTTTTTAATCCCTCGTGCATTCTAAGTAGCCATTTTGTTAAGTAGAGTCTGTGGATTATTGTTGTACACCATTATATTCGATTTTGAGGACTGTGAGGGCGAAGTCATCGGCCATGCGGATGCAGTATACAGGTGCTACTGAAGTATCTGCCCAGGCTGTTAGGAGGTTGCGTAGATGCCTGGCGAAGTTGTTGGCTAGCGTATTATCGTGTGGTATGATGTTATTCCATGTGTTTTGTAGGACGTTGGCATCTCTGATGTTTTTGTCGTTTAAGGCTGAGTTTTTTTAGGTGGTTGTGGTTGTGTGATCTGTAGCTGTTTCTGTTCTGTGCGTGCTGCTTGGGTTGTGTTTTTGTCCTGGCTGGTGGGTTGAGAGTGTTGGTCTTGTGTTGTAGTATCTAGTACTTCCATTTCTGCTGTTTCAGTTTCTTCCTGGCTATGTACTGGGTTTTTTGTGTTTGATGATCCGGATATTTCTTTACTGGTTTCCAGTGCAGTGTTATTTTTACGTGGATTTGAGCGTGGCGGGTTTCTCGGCACTTTTATGCTGGCCCTGATAGTAGACAGATGTCTTGAGTGGTGGGTATGTTTCCCAGTATTGCTCCTCACTCAGGGCAGCAAACGTATTGTTGTCCCAGGCGTAGGGGGTCCCGTCAGGGAAATTTGGTTGAATTCTCTGTCTGGTTGGCTCGCCTGGGCGGGCTGCTGTAGCCAAGCGACGGCGCGATGTGACCTCCTGTCAGTCGTATTGTTTGACACACTGGCAGGGGGGTTCTTCAGCCGCTCTGGAATGCTGTTGTTGCCAGCATGTGCATGTGGCTGTGTCTGCCTGCGGGTTGTGGCCTCCAGCCTGCCTCGAATTTTGCTGTTGACACTGCTGGGTAAATCTTTTGCTGATTTCTTTAACGTACACCTTGCAGCCCCTGAAGTTAGCACTGTATTGCTGGCCACAGTTCACACAGCGCAGGCCTGGTGCCTTATAAACGATAGTCTTATGCCCCTCCCCGCAATATCTACACTAAGGGCTGGCGCGACATTGCACTGTGATGTGCCTGAATCTGTTGCTATTTCCACATTGTAGTGGGCCCTTGGGATGTTGTATTTGTCCATGCGCACCGGAAGACCTAGCACGGATTTGATATTTGTTGCAGCTCTACAGTCGGCCGGTATGTCGAGCTGGAACATGTCCAGTGGCTGTCTCTTGCGGTCATACATTTGGTGGACCACCAGTACTGACACACAGTGTGCTGTGAGATCCTCTGTTATTCTCCCTGTGTCGGTACCGGCCAGGATGTCTTTTATGACTAGTTTGGACGGTTTCTCATTATTATGACGCATCACGAAATCTTCATAGTTCCCCTCTTTGATGACACTCACTGCTGTGTGGTAGTGCCAGATGCTACCGAAGATGTAAGTGGTTCCATGAGCGGTGTTGCGCTGCACGAATATTAGGTTCTTTGCCTTAAGGGCGTCATAAAGTACGTGGTACAGCCTGGTTTGGTTATGGAACACTGTAATGGGCGCTGTCTTAAATGGCCTGGCAGTTTCTTCTTGTTCATTGCTACCATCTGTAATAACTTTGTGCAGATTTTGCGCGGCGCTGCTGCCCGCCTCTGGTTCCTCGACTATTTGTATGTGGCAGTTTAGGCCTTGAACTTTCGCGACGTGAAAAGGTTCATCATCCTAACACCGTTTCCTGTTCCCTGGGGCATTCAACCCTGCCATATATGACTCATCACTCGCAGGCATGGCAGGGAGAGGAGGGTGCCTGAAGGGCTTTTACGGGGGGATTCCTAACATAACAGTTAGGGACAAACACAGTGAAACAGTCCACCCACAGTCCGACCAACACCACAGGGCTAGTTAGCTAGCATGGCGGCTAGGCACGAGGCGCTGCGCCTCCAGTGGTTCTGTCGTTGTAACCTATTGGCGCGTGGCACGGTCGTACAAAACTGGACTTAAAGGGAGACTTGGAGGCCTGGCCTACAAATGTTCACCTCAACAGCTAACTCTCTACTAGTGTGGCCTGATCCAAATCCGATTGAAGTTTGCTAGAAAATTGTGGGTTGTATAGCCTGGATGGTCTCTAAGCTGCTTGGCCAATAGTGGCAAAGCATGTGTGATTGGCTGGGCTCTCGGCCAATGAGAGGCAAATACTCTCCTGATTGGCTGAGCACCTTGTTGTGATGTTGGCTGGTGTTCTACCGAGACTGTTAAACATGAATTTGTTTTTTTTTTATTTATATGTTTATTTATTTATTTTTTGTAACAGTTTCTTTTTTTATTAAAGGCAACCACTATGTTTGAATTCAATGCTCTGTTGGCTTATGATGTTTTTGTTACTTGCTATGTAAGCTGATTCTTTAATTTTCCTTTTAGTTTTATCTTTTTCCTGACTTATTGGTTTAGTTTAGTCCCAGAGAATTTTGTGGCTATTTCCCCATGCATGTTCGGCAATTCTAGATTTCTGGATTTCACCCTTTTGCGTGTTGTTCTTGTGTTCTTTTACACGAGTGGATAATGTTTCTACCAGTTTCACCCATGTATAGAGAGCCACATTCACATGGTATTTGGTATATGCATTCGTGGGTCTGTTGTTTATCTACTATGGGTTTTCTTTAGCGAGAGTGGTTTTCAATGTGGAGCTGGAACGGAATGCTGTTCGTAGGTCGTATTTGTTGGCTAGCCTTCTTATTTTTTCAGAGAGTCCATGGACATTAATTATAATCAGAGTTCTGTAGGGTTGTTTGTCTGTGGTGACTTGCACTTTGGTGAATTTGTTCTCTTAACTGCTTCTCAATGATAAATCTGGGATACTTGTTGGCCATGAATTCTTTTCTCAGATGACACTATTCCTCAATTAATGTTTTCCTGTCTGAGCAGGTCTTTTCTGCTCGGTTGGCTAGGGTGAGAACAATGCCCGACTTTGTACTTGTTGGATGGTTTGATTCAAAATGCAGGTATTGACCAGTATGTGTCGGTTTCCTTTACACTTTGGTGCTAAGTCCCAGCATCGAAAAGCTGAGCTGAACAATTAAATATCTGTCATCCAGCTCGAACGTGAATCTGTGCTCGGTGTTAAAGATTTCAACCAAATTCACGAGTCCATTTGAAACCTGGTTGCAAAATAATAATCTCTTTGCAAGGAAAAACAAAAGGAAAAGTTTGCCAAACTCTCAGATTCTGTTGCCTCAAGGAAAGACGAACCACCTACTCAACTTTCCAATACTGTAATGGCCGACTTGAAAAGAGGCGGAGTCTAGTAGTTACGGTGAGACTAGCCAGAGGTGCTACTAGTAACTGTGGGAAACACGAACGTAAACAAAAGTGTTTTCAAATGGACAAAGCAGCATATTGAAGGAGTTAGTATGGAATAAATCATTGAATTACTTTAAAACTTTCCACATGAGTAGTGGTTTTAGTTTTGTAGGGAATTTGAGAAGTTGCAGACTTTCCAATGAAGGCTACTGTTTGTTTGTGTCATTGTGATACAAAGATGTGTGGACAACCAGAAGTGATAGTGCTGTTTTTATGAAGATGTATTGTTACGACAAAAGAAAAATTAGTGCAACAGAGTGGTGTATTTTTCTAGTGAAAAAATGGATAACAAATTTCACGTTACACGCGCATACTATGCGTGTTAAGCAGGGTACGTGTTTTGCAACTTATGCCAGCGTTAAATATGGACCACTCATTGAAAAACGTAACATGCATGGTGCTTTCGAGGTTAGGCCTACATCAGTGTCGCATACAAAACAAGTTGGTCATGCTTTTACTACTCATATTCACGTTTAAGTATGGAATAGTAATTGCTCAGGGATGAGGCCAAAGCCCTAGACCGTTGATATGGCTAGGCGAGCGCCCGCTGTATATACCCCTGAGGTGGGGCTTAAAGTACCGTTAGTGGGTGGTGAAAATGACCGCTGCTGGAGAGGAAGCCGTCTGCTGGCTAGCAGGCGCACCACCCCAACACCCACAAATCTCCCACACTCTGCCAAAAAATATGTTAATATAGTAAAACTTTCCCGCGGGGCTGCGAAAATGTCCGTGTTGCCAAAAAGAAAATAAAGCATTAAATAAATACATTATCTGCATTTTCGACATGCAAATTAATTCTTGGCAAAAATATAATTAATTTCAAAAAGCATTCGTGCCCAAATGTCAGTACAGCAATGCTGAAAACCGTACGTATATCGTGTAAGTGTAGGGAATATTTTGTTACCCGCCATAACCTTCAACAATGTGCAAAGTGTGAACAGTATATTTATAATCAATAAATTCACTTTACATTAGTTTAAAGAGAAGTTGTAACATAAGCCTATTATTTTTGACATCTCTTATTTTGTAGAAAATAAATTTTATAGTACATGTTGTAATTCTTTATATTTTTAACAGTTCAAAGTATTTGCTTTAGTATGGGTACTTATAGTCTCTTAGAAACGTTTTTCACATCAAGTACAGTAGGCTAACAATATTAACGAGCAGGTAACATTATTCCACGTATGTCATATTTTACAGTACAAGGAATTAATGTAAACTGTAGGCCTATTTGTTATAGACAGGCAAAGTATACCTCAGGTATAATAGTTAACAGCTAAACAGCTATTATTTACATTTAATAAGTACGGCTACATTGATTTGATTTGAAGAGATAATTAATTTGAGTATAAAATGTGCTTGGAATTGTTTATGGTCTACATGTAAGACAAGTATCACATAAGAAAGTATGCTACGCATGTAGGCTTCTAACAATTGTCGAGGAGCTTGCATTTAAAGTCTATGGTTAGTGTTCGAGAAGTAAATTATTATTTCAGTTGTACTGGCCTTTCCGCCCAGTCCTCATACATAACAAGCTGTGAATGCATAAACATTGACTCTGCTTTCTCCCAGAAGATTGGTGAATTTGAATCTGTGAGCCGCCGTGTGTTGTCCTAATGAACTCGAGACGTTTTCCCCCCCCTCTCCGTTCCCGACGTCAAGAATGTGCTTCGGTTACGCTCGGCCGTGGTCGGC
>PNEQ01068284.1:0-23604 GCA_003012365.1 Medauroidea extradentata | reverse complement strand
CACTTAATCAGTGATTACATAGAACACAATTACATTATACTATAAGAGGTTTTTAAAAAATGAAATTAAATTACTTTGTTAATATATAATACTTGTCAAGACTTGTCAATCTCGCTGCCTGTAGGCATGCATAAAAATAATATTGGTGATAGGGGCGAGAGTCCTGCTTATGGTACATTACATGTCGCCCTTAAGCACAAATGTATACGGGTGGAGTAGAATCAAGTGAGTAAAAAAATGGTGTCTCAAACCCCTGGTGGCCATTCCTAGAATTAAATATATTATTTTTTTGGGGGGGGAAGGGGGGGGGTATTATTCCAAGATGGTGGATGGTTTTGAAAATATTTTTATAATTTTTTTTATTTTTGGAAATTTTTAAAATTTTTGAAATTTTTTTTTAATTTTGGGAAATTTTGGAAAATTTTGAAAGTGACGTAATCCAAGATGGCGACCGGAAACAAGATGGCCGCCGGAAACAAGATGGCCGCCGGAAACAAGATGGCGGCACGAATCCTCAAATCCTCAGCCGCCAGCCGCTGTCCCAGAAGGAACATAACCTATCTACTACTATAGTAAATATAAGTATGTAGATTTCACATGATTTAATTTCGCGATTGTTGTATTTACGTAGGAAAATATACGGGGCTATTGACAGTAATTCGCTGCCAACCATACAAGCAGTAGGAAACTATTGTTGATGTTGACATATATGCAGTAACGGTTAGTTATATTTTTCACTGGTTAAAATTTTAGTTCTCTCTTTACCCATTTATGTCTAAATGTGGCTTGCAAGAATTTCATGGCATCGTGACTTATTGATCGCTAGAAAACTGAGCTCGGATTAGTGTTTGAATGCCTTGGGCTGATCCTTGCTTGCTGACCTCGTTACTTAATATAAACACATTGTACGACGTGAAAGGTTCTTATTCTCTGCGATCGAATATTACACAGATGAGCATAATTCATGCGCGTGCATACTCCGTTCCAAAAAAAGTAGGAAACTGAAAAATAGACAAGCTCGGAACCTTAATGTTCAGCCATCACGATGATTAAAACCACTGTTACAAAGTCCTCCAGCATAGCTATAAAAAAACCATGTTTCCAGACTATCGTACTTTAAAATGTACTGTCAGGATGTATGTGAAACTTAGATATAGACGTGCACTAAACTTTGCAACAGACTTTATGCCAATAAAATTACAGGGTAATTATAAAGTACGTGAAACATTTCATTAAATCGGCACAGTGAAATGGCTAAGAATAACGTAACAAATCATAGACTACGTAAAAGAAAAACTCTCAAAGTTTTCTTTGAAGTCGGTGCCAAAACGCTATTTTAAAAAACAACCGACAGGGGTGCTACTGCCTGTAGTCGCTAAAAAATGGCGGCAAACCAGGTAGAGAAAGCCATTTGTCGCTTATGCCATAACTTGAAGTTGATAGCAGGGACTTCATCTTCCAACAAGATAGTGCTCCACCTCATTGCCACAATTTGGTACATGATTATCTGAATGAGACGCTGCCACATCGCTGGATAGGCCGTGAGGCGGCTGCTGACCAAGTTCTCCTCCCGTGACGCCTTTTTTCTTGTGGGGATACATCAAGGATAGTGTTTATGTTCCACCTCTACCACAGAACCTTGAAGACTTGCGACATCGCATCGTAGTAGCTGCTCTTAACATCACTCCTGATATGCTGGGTCGGGTATGGGCAGAGTTGGACATCGATTAGATGTGTGTCGTGTGATGAAAGGTGGACACATAGAACATTTGTAACTAGTGTAAAAAAACTTTCAGAGTTTTTCTTTTACGTAGTATATAATTTGTTACGTTATTCTCAGCCATTTCGCTGTACCGATTTAATGAAATGTTTCATGAACTTTGTAATTACCCTGCATATGGTCACCGCTTAATGTACCATAGTAAAGACGGTTCGGTGGGAACCTTCCACGCTAGTTCAACGCTTGGTTCTTTGAGGCGACGCGGCGTTTGATACGCGCTTAAGGGTCGCCCTTATATCTCCGTAACATATGAGCCTCTATAACGCGCAGATAGGCGGTGCCCTTAACATGAAAAATTCAGCGTATGGAGGATAACGAATTACAAATATATTTATTCGGCCGTTTACATTTTGAGCTTTTCATCATGTGCGATATACGTTTCACTTATGTGGACAAACTTTGACTAACTGTTCAACTGCATTCATCTTAAATAAGTTGAAATTCTAGTTTCCGATCATACTTCCACGAAGCATTATGCATATAATATTAATAGTGATTTTGCGCGTGCATAGATTAAAATTTTACTTAAAATAATAATAATGATGGTAATAATACACTTTATTGACAATATGAAACATTACGTCAAATGGTTAATGTCTAATAAAGCAGTATGATGGAGTTTTTTCGCCGTTTAGCAATATGTTTTACAAAGAAGATGAAACACAATTTCCATGCCAGTATTGTCCGCAGTGACGTCTTGTTCTCGTCCTCAGTCATCAAAAAATATTTCCTGGTCGCGTTTTCGGAAATTTGCATCTAGTTTTTCACTTTATAACTTACGCAACACTTTCCATGTTAACTTACTTATAATGATGTCTTATCTATATTTCTTTGCACAAGACAACTGCATGCAAATTGTAGGAAGCAAGCAATATACTAAAATATAAACGTAAAATAACTGCGCTGTCATTGCCAATCCCAGGTTAACGATGTTTACGGACAAAGAGAAGCTCACGCGAACACACAGAACTTATGCTGTTGTTCTGCTGAAACACAAAACAATACATAAAACCAATAGTTCCTATCCTGTTTGAGATGTCGGATACTAATTTGTTTAAAAAATTGGCCCACTACTCTTTGTGTGTAAACCGTTTACTAAGAGTACACTTCAGCTAAATGTATAGGTGCTTCATGAATTGCATTTTGAGCTGCAGATAACTGTTGACCATAAACTCAAAAAAATGGTTAAGAAAATGTTTGTAATTTATTGTTAATGGTGGAGCAACGTGATTCCTGCAGCAATGGATGTGAAACGTCATACAAAAATAATTCTTCTATAAAAAGGGTTTGTTCGATCGGTTATTCAATGAATTGTGCCTGAAATGTTAGTTCGGAAATATTCAACAGTAGCTTCCGTGTTCAGTTTGCGTGGAGGAATTTCTCTTACGCCGGAATTCTCTGCTAGAAATGCTTTCCTGTTCTGGTGTTTTCACTTCCCCCCTTGTAGACGTCACAGAAGGGGGAGGGGGTGCCTATACCTAACGCACAATGAAAGGTGCTGACTACTGCCGTCAACCAACCCCCTGTGCGTCTGGACGCCCGTCAAACACCCCTTTTTCTTTCTTTCCCCGGCTTGTCAAGGCGAGTATACGACGTGCCAGGTCTGTCTCTGTCGCACATTAATCAAGTAGAGGGGGTGGATGAAAGAACAGGGGAATGGCGGGTGGAGAAGGGGACGAGGCGTCGCTGCTGTATAAGGAAGGTGTCGACTGCGACCAGCGACTTCCGAGCCCGGTCGGACGCTCTGCCGCGTCACACGTCGTCGGCCTCGAGTTGCCAACTCCAGCGACAACCCACTCGTACTTCCTCAGTGGAGAGACGCGACTAGAAACAAGTCTCCCACCACCCACACGTCATCACCTCCCTTCACGCCAAACAAGAAAAGTGACGTTTCCGCCTTTCCGTACGCTCTTCCCGAACTTCCTGCGAGAACCACGGAAGTGTGGCCTCTTTTACCAGCGAGATTTGCCGCGGAGGAAAAGGGGCGAACACTTCAAGGTTTTGTAAATGTGATTAGGTTTCCGTGCACTTTCTTCTTTTATTTCCTTTTCGAGGATTATTCTTCTTTCTTTCACAAAATGTTTCAGACGCTTTTTTAAGACTTTGGTATGTGTGCTGTCGTCAAGTCTGGCCCTAACGCACACATAACGCGTACAGAATTTTAATTAATCTGCCAGTTTTGGTTAAAAACCTAATCATCCAGAAGTTCTGCGTCTGTATTTCTTAGGATGATTCCGAGGGTTGAACCTATACATATAATACTAAATGCAGAACATTTTAATGTTAGTTACTGTATCCTATTCGAGCTTTTACGTTTATGTATCCAATTATTTCCACTGTATAGCAAGATATTACATTAAAAACATTGCGACGTAAAACTGAAGATCTCATGCAAATCTACTCAAACTACATTTATTTACATTTTTATAATGTATAAAAATGCAGGTGATCTTTTTTTTTTTTTTTTTTTTTTTTGCAAATGTGCTTGCTTAAAAGATATTTGTTCGAAAGAAAAAATTTCAAAATGTTTTTTAATGTCTGTATTAAAATATGAACCATTATTTGAAGCTTTAAATTTTATTTTCTAATAAAAGGTTTTAGTACGACTGAAAACAATAATATAATATGTTAATGCATTGTACAGATTCAGCTTTTACCAACAAATATTGACGAGAAATTACTTTTTAAATATTTTATTGGTCTGTTCTTCCCGCTGTCCGTTGACAGGGTTGTCATTAAAGACGGTGAGGAGATATTATAATTTTCAAGTTGGCATACTGTTTCGTTAGCAACAAGTTGATATCGCAGTTGGGCGAAGTGGCTTGAACAATCACCTCCCTCAGAAGCGATCCGTGCTCGATTTTCCAGGCTGGATCAGACCCTGGATTACCGTATGCGAGAATCGTGTCAGACGATGTCGCTGGTCGGCGAGTTTTCTCCGGGACCTCTCGTTTCCTCCTCCCTTCTCATTCTGGTGCCTGGCCATTTTATGGGCCACACTTCTTATCTTACTCCAAGGCAAGCAGATGCCTAGCACATAGTTTATTATCTAAATTCCGGTGTGCGGACCTTGGCTGCCGGTACGATACGATAATTATTTTACTTACCAACATGTTGGACAACGCTGTATATTGTCACGGAGGTTAATTTAGGGTTTGTTGCGACTACGAAAATTATTTTTTGCGTCATGTCTTGGCATGGCACTTGTGGAAGCTTCTGTGCGCGGGGGTTTAATCGAGTCCGGGCGGTTACATTTCCGTATGCCGAGGTATTGCACAGGGGGTCGTCGCTTACCGCGAAATATGGGTTAAGTTGGGCACGTCCCAGGATTTGCAGGTTTTTTGTGACAGTTGATTGCCGCAACAGACGCCGGCCCACTTGAATGTTCTGGCCGGCCGGGTTGCTAAACACGGAATATGTAAGATTATACGGACGGCTTTTATATAAAAGGAACCAAGCGATATTTTTTTGATTGATTATGTACACCAAGTACGTAACAAACCCTTAAATGTTGCTTACATAAATAGAACCAAATGCCATGTGCCCTGTGGTCTTCTGCAATGCACTGAATCAACCACCACACAATCAACTTAATTTTGCAAGCTGTTTTCTCAATTTAAAGAATATGTCGCTTGGTTCTTTTTATATAAAAGTCGTCCATATAAGGGGTTCTGCCCTCCCCTCGGGGGATTTTTTATGGTCGGTTTTCGAGGCCGATTAGACGGACGGTCAGTCGGGGTCCAATGGCGGATATCGCGGAAGGTTTGGTAAGTAAAAGTTTTAAATTGTTAAGTTTATTTTAAAGTTCACCCTCCTGCCCCCTCTTTGGATAATGAGTGACGGCAGGTAAAGACGATTAAGATCTTATTCAACTTTTGTTGAACATTTATAATATTTGTAAAATCGATTTCTAAATTTGTGAAGTAACTGTGTAAGATTCATTTCAAATTGTTACGGTATTTCAAGGGTAGTCGTAAATTTTGTAAACGTCATATTTTTGTATGAAATTTTGGAAAACGAAGTTTAAATAGATTCATTTATTAATTTCTTATGTAGAATAATATAAAATCCACCTCTCGCTGCTACAGTTGTCCTAAAGAAGTCTTTACCTCTGAGTATTTAAAATACGTCCCCATTCCTAACCATGATAATATGAAGTTATGGAGAATAATTGATCGTTTAAAAATAAAAAAAAATATTGAAAGTATAATAGGAAAATTACTTAACCATTCAACACTCCCTCCAGCGCGATTCATTAAATTTTTTGGAGGGAGTTCGTTATTTAAATTTTTTCGTTTGAATATGTATACATAAATAGATCATATATGTGTCATTACTGGCTTAAAATTCCATACCACGAATGAGAAAGCCACAATTTAAACAGGCAAAGGTGTTCAGCGTTTTTCAATTAGTAGCTTTAATATAAAACTTTTATTTCCTAACATGTGCATGATTTTTCTGATCTACTAATTGTAGACAGGTTTTATAAATCACAAATGATACCCATTAAGATAATATTAAATAAAGTTGTCTTTGATTTAACCCCCGAGGAAAAATTTTTATTTTTACGAGGAGCCAAAAAGATGTTGAGAAATACCACTTCTGTCAAAAGTTCAATACCTAAAATTATAGAGACACTACACAATAGTATTAGGGGAAAACAGGAGAAGGATTCGTTTTCGCACATTTTTTACACTGTCAAAGAATTTAGGTTTTTTGCTATAATATTTTCTTGGCCACAAAAAATTTGTAGCCTTAGAAAGCAATCTGGAGACTGTGCACATTACAGGAAACATTATGGCTTGGAAAAAAAAAAAAAAAAAAGGACTGAACAATGTGCGGCGGGAAAGCAATAGGCTGAACAATGTATAGCTGGAAAATAATATGACTGAACAATGTATGGCTGGAAAATAATTCGCTTGAACACTCTATGGCTGGAAAATAACAGAACTGGACCATGTGTTGCGGGAAAATGATGTGCCTGAACACTCTATGTCTGGAAAATAATAGCACTGAACACTCTATAGCTGGAAAATAATAGAACTGAACAATGTATGGCTATAAAATAATAGGACTGAACAATGTATGGCGGAAAATTAATAGCACTGAACAATGTACGGCGGGAAAATAAAAGGACTGAACAATGTATGGCCGGAAAATGATAGGCCTAAACACTCTATGGCTGGAAAATAATAGGACTGAACAATGTATGACTGGAAAATAGTTGGCCTGAACACTCTACGGCTTGAAAAATATAGGCCTGAACAATGTATGGTGGGAAAATAATAGGCATGAACACTCTATTGATTGAAAGTAATAGGACTGAACAATGTATGGCGGGAAAATAATTGGTCTGAACACAATATGGCTAGAAAATTATAGGCCTGAACACTCTCTGGCTAGAAAATAATAGGACTGAACAATGAATGGCTAGAAAATGTAAGGACTGAACAATGTATGGCGGGAAAATGATGGGTCTGTACACTCTATGGCTGGAAAATTATAGGCCTGAACACTTTATGGCTGGAACACTATGACTGGGTAACAATATACCTGAACGCTCTATGGCTGGTTAATTGTCAAAACTACGTTTGCTAATTTTTCATATTTGATAGCTAAAACAATATTATTACTTGAAGGACCATGTTTTACTTTAAATATAATATCATAAATAATACTATCACCAGCAACTAGCGAAAACTTATATTTAACTATTTTAAATATAAAATTGAACAAGAACATAAACGAGAAAAAATTAAAATTGTTGTGCCGTTTGGAAATATAAATGGTATGAATTAAAAAACTTCCATGCATATAAGAAAACGACGCAAACGATAAAATCCATATTAGATTCATTCAACTGAACTAATCAACACAATCACGCGTACATGTTTACCCAACTCTACGCGCAGACTGTCTTGGGCTTACATGTGATTGCCCTCAATAGAAATTGACCCAACCATTTTTTTTCGAACTGGCTTTCTAATTAAAATCGCGATTAAGTGCTACAAACAATTTATTGTAAATGCACAGTAAAACATGCAAATAACAATGATGTACTCTAAAGCGTTAAAATCGTATTTGTTATTAAGTTTGTCTTCAAGCAGATTTTTTTTTCTTTATGGTAACAGCAATCAAAATACGTAAATATTTTCTGCTTGATAAGTTGTAAAGATTTCTTCTTCAATGCTTTAGGAGCGAAATAAAGAAACTTGTTTTGTTAACATAAGTTCCATAGCAGCTTGGCAAACTCGTTGATTCAAACTTAGCGGTATATTGGAACTACCAGAGTTTCTAATTTACCTAGATACATTCTACAATACAGCAGCAAGTAGACATTTTGAAGTTTACTGTAATATGCTACACGCTGAAGAGCATGTATGTGTCAAGTAATGGCAGGTGGTGTGTTATAATACCCTAAAACCACTCTACGAGTGACAATTCCTTGCACACTCTTTGTCCTGTAGATTACATAGCTGTTGTCACGGTTTCAGACCGAGAAACGGTTGCGCAACAGTAACACGTTGAAATCGCATTCGGGAGGATATGGGCTCGATCATTGGCTCCGGCCATCCTGATTTCGTTTTTCCACGGCTTCCCGAAATCACTCCAGACGAATGCTGGGATTTTTTCTTAACAGATGCCTGGACCGACTCCTCTCCCAGTTCCTGTCATTGTACCAAGCTGTGTATCTCCTTCTCTAATGACCTCGCTGTCGACGAGACGCGAAGTCCACTTACCTTGTCGTAAAGTCACTGTTTCAATGAATTTTGTTTCGTACTGAAGACGTATACTAGCTAGGATACCCAGTATTTTCTATAATATGTACCTGATTGTGGCCAATGAATATTATATATGACTATGCAGGTAACCAACATTTTAATAAGTTTATGTTTTCTGAAACTTTGCGACAAAGTATTTTAATTCAATACGCCTACTAACAATATTATTTAAGCATTACCTGTTTCACGTTTCAGTAAAAAATACTACAATTATATTTAACCGTAAGTGTTTATACATCCAATTTTTGTCGAATGCATTCAAACTCTTGAATACCACGAAGCACACAATTTATAGACATACACACATGTACAAGGTGAGTAAGGAAGAAAGGTACATGCTTTTTGGGGTGGTATTACTGGTGATTCTGAACAAAATGTTTCTAATAAACATATGCCCATTTCTTAATCGTTTCAGAGAAACCGAATGAAAACAACAAGGAACGGAAAATGTGCAGGTGACGGTAAATCACGATACTGTTATCGTATGTTTTGTTTAATTGTGTACATTTCTACACGGTGTGGGGTTTGCTTAAAAGCGAAGTCTACACGCGCAGGGTAGACACAAGAGAGGAACTTCTCGCTCGTATTTACCACGCTTGTGCTCAAGTAAAGCAATATACTAATTAGCTCAGATCAGCAAACCAGCAGCTGTCTATCAGAGCAGCAAAATACATTGAAGTTGGTGGTGGAGTGTTTGAACATGTTTTGTGAGGAAATGTACACAATTAAACAAAACATACGATAACAGTATTGTGATTTACCGTCACCTGCAACTATCCCGTTCCTTGTTGTTTTCACTCGGTTTATTTGAAACGGTTTAGAAAAGGGCATATGTTTATTAGAAACATTTTGTTCAGAATCACCAGTACTATCACCCTCAAAGCATGTACCTTTCCTCCCGACTCATCCTGTATATGTGTACATAACACATTAAAAATAATATAATTTATTTATTGTAACTGTGTGAATTTGTAATTTATTAATAAAAAATCTAGTTTTTAATCATAATATTTAAATTTAATTTAAATTTCAGGTTGTTCTTAAAGTTTTTATTCTTGATTAAATTCACACTAATAATAAATTACTTCTCTCGTCTTAAATTAACCACTGACGACGTGTGGGAAAACTTGGCATAAATATGCCCTACAGTGTTGAAGAAAAGTACAGTGTCTCTACGAAGCACAGGAGTTGTGCCATTGAGGTGACGGCGGGCAGTAGACGGCAGAACACCCCTCCAAGACGGTAATGGGCGCGCGGGAGTCACAGTTTAGCGAAAGATGCCGGATCAGGAGGGGCAGGGGAACGGCTTTCTCAGTGGCAAGAGGGGTGGATGCAAGAGGAAGTGGAATTGCCGTCTCAGAATCCCGCCACTCGTCCCTGGGCGCCTCCTGAAAGACTCCGGGAAGATGGGCGGAAAGGCTGAAAGGAAGGACGGAAAGGGGAAAGTGAAGGGAGGAGGGTGATGTAACCGGGAGATCCTCATTGTTTTACGTCCCAGGGCCGCTCTATTATTTACACGGCCTCCGAGTAACAAGATGACAAATAATTCAAGGCAACTGCTTAACCTTCGCCCTTCCTTCTTATACTTTTCCTTGCGTACTGCGAACCAACACAAGAGCCAGAATGCGCGAGGTAACGCACGGACTTGCCTCGCAGCAGCTGGAGGATCGGTGCGTGGACCACGGAAACCAGTCCGCGTTCGCTTCTGGATCGGGCCGGAAACACAAATACGTCGCAGTCTCTCAAAGGAAAGAAAAATAAATATCCAAGTGACCGTTATAACACCGCGAAAAATCGACGCCTGCGCAGCGATTATTTAAACGATTTTCGTTCCAAGTGAAAAGGTGGTGTACTGCATATGTTAGGTAGGTTTGCTCCATGACCAGAAGTTCACGATGACTTGGTTACGTTTATAAGTTTCTTAGCAATTCTTGGTAAGGTAACGAAAGTGGGCTTTACGTATCGTCGACAGCAAGGTCATTATAGACGGCGAGATAAAACTTGGTACAATGTTAGGAGCTGGTAGAGGAGTCGGCCATGCTCTTTGTTAAGAAACAATTACAGCATTCACCTGGAGCGATTTCGGGAAACCATGGAAAACCTAATTCTGAATGGCCAGCCGGGTATCGAACCCGGGTACTCCAGAATGCGAGTACAGCGTTTTACCGTTGCGCCAACTCACTCGGTAACAAATCAGAGTTTTAATATGACGAAAATTGAAAGAAAGCATTCATATTTCACACATTTATAAACTGTTTGCCATAATACCACAACCGTAGGCCTACCAGATTTATCGCTTTATATTTGGTCCAGAGGAAACTAAAACCATTTTTGTGTGTTGTGTATGTATGTAGGCCTATATATATAATCTCTCTGTAAATATATATAAAATCACTCTTAGAAGATTAACATTTGCTAGAAATTTGTGGTTTCGTTATTATGTAAAAATGCATTATTTTACAACTTATTTTCTTATTTGGCACTTTTGATTTTAACCGTAAAATTTTTTCTATTATTACTCAATAGAAAAATATATAAATTTGAAAACAATATTATAAAATCGTAGGTCTATTTAAATTTAGTTTCGTTATTATTGTAAATTTAATATATATATATATATATATATATATATATATATATATATATACATATATATGTGTGTGTGTGTGTGTGTGTGTGTGTGTGTGTGTAAAGACTTTTAGGGTTTTGAAATGTTCCAAAACGTTGTTGTACCAACATTAATTATTTAATACGCATACCTTTTGCATCTTTAAGATTTTTCTTATTTGGCACTTTTTGTTTTCAATTCTCATTCCTGTCATTGATGTAACATTTTACTATAACATTTATATATTTCTCATAAAACGAAATAAATGCTTGCAGTCATCACTTTCATGAAGATATTTTTGAACAACTTTACACAATATTAAAATACGCTCTCGCACAAATTGGCCGCTACCTGGTTTGGGTATTACATATTAGTCCTATCATACAGCTTTGAGTAAATGTGGAATTTTGTGGATCAAGCAACTCAGCATTTAGAGTTGAAAGCTTTTCCTTGCAGCTATCGTGCTTGAGTTTTGAATTTACCTATCCTGTATCATAGTGTTTTTTTTTTTAATCAGCAGACTCATCGGTGTTTTCGGCAAATTGTTTTGGGATCACAATGAAATTTATGTTATGTTTTTCGATCATTTGCTGTAAAAACCGAGTCAAATAAACTTCACACTTACTATCTTCCGAAGATTTCAGTAGTTTATCCATTGTAACACTTCTCAATATTGTCCTAAATTTGGTTGCATCGGGTGTAGCACAGTTTCCTCCTTTGAACCTGATAACGTAAAAGATAAACACAGTTTTGTTGCAAATCTTGCCAGAGAAGCTTCAGGGCAGCAATGTTTTGTAACCAACTGTGAATACAAGGTGGATGTTTACTACGTGAATTTAAAAATTTCGTTTCTCTGAAAAAGTCAACACACTCGTCAAGAAAAATCCAACTTTTGGAGTTTCCTTTTAAGGCAGATCGGTAAACTGAAACCGGCGACCGTGAAGATGAGTTGAAGCAGACGAAAAAGGAATCCATCATCTCCAAAAACTCTGTATTGTATACTCTTTCACCTGCCATAGAATTAAATGAAACGTATGTCATTATCCCTACACTCACCGAACGACTCAACACTCTTGCTACTAAACACACTCTTATCGGAGAAAATGGAAGCAGTTCCAAGCTCTTCTTCGACAGGTGAGGTGCTAAGCGTGGTTTCCTTGGCTTTGTCTTTAGAATAAAATTCAACTATATGTTTTCACGACATTTTGTGCAGTCGTTTCTGTATGTCGAATTTTTTGAAATTATTTCTGACTGACTTAGGTAAATGTGGAGTGTCATAAAAGAAATGTATTCGTTCCAAGTTAACTTGTATAGGCCTATAAGGACTTTCTTCAGTCATATCAAGACGCTTCCTAATTTTTAGATTTGTAGCAGCTTGATCGCAAACTATTAACTTAAGAAAATAACCATTTCTTTGAAATTACATCACTACCATCAGAACAATGTCCCTCAAATCTTCACTCTTAACTCCCTCGTCAGACAAAAATACCCGATCACTTGTTAAAAGTTTGCTTTAAGTCCTCTTATCATATGGTACTGTTACCATGCTTCCTCCTCGGAAATATGTAAACTTTTACACTTGATAAAATACAAGTCTGGTAACATTAGTATACATTTGACTGTTTTATAAAAATTTTAGAAGTTTAACCATGGATATCTGGGAAACAATTCTACCATACCTGCAAAAACGCATAATTTTACAATTGCGACTGCATTTTCCAATTATTAAAATTTTTTTTGCTCTCAGAACTTCCTATAGCACCATTTTAAAGTCATAATTTGCAATTAAATGGAACATACAAATATAAAAACCAACAGACTTGCTGGAAAGAAATTATTCACTATAAAATAGATATTACGGGTCATATGCTAAAAGATTAAGAAACACACAAATAACTGCCTGTGTATTAAAACAGTCGTGATGTTAATGAAAATTTTCTTTATGTATTGCGAAGTTTAAAAAAAATAAGAAAGGTATTTTGTTGGGTGTTATTAAATTGTTTAGCATATGCCCCATGGTGTCTAACTTCAGTGCGAATTAATTAATTCGAATATGTCAGTTGGTTCTATTTGTATGTTCCTGTAACTTGCAAATTTTTACTCTAACGTGCCTGGGAAGACCTACAAGAGTTAAAATATTTTCAAAAGTGAAAAATGTTGTCCCTATTAAGTGTGTACAAAACTAACACATTTTCGTACAAATATAACATTATGCATTAGTGCCACTTGAACACATCTCGCACGGAGATTTTTGGATAGCAAAATTGTTTTCAAATCAGAATGCGATTATTTTTTAAATTCATTTATTAAAGATGCCTAGATACTATAATATTAAAAATTATAAAAAATTACTGTTATCCATTTTCGTAGATTTTGTGGTTAAATGCCTTTTTTTTCTAAAAACAGTTCTTATCTTTTTACTTGAAAGTAAAGCCTACTTCCGCATAGTGCTACATAAATTAACTTCCGTTGATAAAATATCGACTCGGCAAAAATGTTTCATCGAATGTTGATGAGTAGTTCAAATTTTACTGACGATTGAGTATTCCAGACGTCCGCTAGACATCGTATCTTTCCATAGTTAGTGGACGCTAGGCTTTTGTTTACGTTCGAGGCACAGAAATGGGAATGGTTATAAGTCGAATATAACACGCCAGTCAAACACAACATCGCCTCTAGGCGCGGAGTGCTAAACTAGCGCGCAGTGTTTTCGTAGAAACCGTTTTTCAATGGACTTCAAGCGATGACCCTATAATTTTATTTGTGGAAAGTATGAGGTAAGGTGCAACGCAGGTTTCTATGATTTAGTTTTCCGATTGCGGTTGACGTTTTCTCAGCTACAGCAACGCGAAAAAGAAATTTTTGGCACTTTCGAGGAGTTTTGGAAACCACGTTTTTTAATTAGCGGGCGGTATTTATAAAATTATAGGGACACCGTTTGAAGAGCGTCTTCTTTTCGTAGGTAAACACATTGGAAATATTTTAAATTGATATCCAAGAAAAAATATTTCCCGTACCACACTACAGCACGTCTCACGCCCAAGGTCTACTAACTTGTAAAGTTTGAACTTACGGTGTTGCACCTATACTCGGCCCGGCAAGGGCAGCACGAAGTGAAGCGCAGAGTGTCTCTGGCTGGGCGATAGACGGCGATACGGAGGACCTCGCAGTGTATATATGTAGGCGCGGCTGGCACTGCTCCCTGGAGGGACGTACCGGAAGAGAGCAGCTCTGGGGAGACCATGGTGTCGATGGTCCCCGAGCACAGCTCCTCGACTCCTCTACAACACCTCTGGGGCCGCAGCCTCTTCTCGCCAGCTGCGAGCCTCTCGCAGATTCACTGCTGCCCTCGGGCCTGCCTGCCACCGTCTTACTATCGTATTCTGGTCCTCTGCGCAGCCATGTTTCTCTCAGCAGACACACCTAGGCCGCGTTCTGTCGCATTCACTGACAGCGATGCATGCGACACCGCTAAACGTTTATCTGCTGATGCTGCCCTAGGTTCGTTAACGTCAATTGGTGCCGAGAACTGTATTATTTGGTTGTTTTGAAACACATATTTTAAGTGTTTCTTATTACTTTGATATAAATAAATTCATAACTTCTGACAAATATTGAGTATACAATTAGTCATTTCCTATTTTGAAGCTACGAATAAATATATTCTAGACTTCTCAAAAACTTTAGGAAGTGCGTACGTAAATAGCTGTGACATTTACCGGCGAGATTTGCACAATGCTTATGTGCAACAACAATTTTTTTTAGTAATTTAAATGATAATATTGTTATGCTTAATGAATGGAAAATTCAACACGTGAGACGAGATCTCGCGTTTAACAGCGAAGTTTCCAGAGATGAAGAGGATGACAAGATATGAGAAAGAAGCAGTGCCGGAATGAAGGGACGAGGGAAAACGGGAGATCCGCGAAAAAAATAAACTTTCATGAAACAACAGAGATCAGTTGGACAAGCGGTGAAGAGGTATGGACAGAGCTCTTCCGTCTACTGATCAAACCGCATAGGTATTTCCCTCCTGTCTCACAGCAGTTTGCAGTGATTTATGTTGGTCGTCTATTTCAACTTGTAATAAGTATTTGCTACTTACTGTAGATTTTTCACCTCATTGTTGAGATTGGGTACATTACATAATTACATACATTAGCATCTACGAACCCAAACACTGCGTTATACAACATAATAATAGTAATTATTAAAATCTGATGTCTAACAATAATCAAAACGTCGGCGCCTGGGCTTCACATATGGTAACGAAACAACTTTTGTTGGAAAAACGAATAACAAGAATTCTACTTCATTCGGTGAATTACTACGAGATTATCATGTCATGTACTAATGAACACACATAATTAGAGATTGTATTCATTACCAATAAGCAATATACTTGTGAACTGCTGTCAGCAAAAAATGTATTACTGTAAACAAGTCGGCACGTTCAAATAATGTTTCCCGCCATTATGACGCTACGTTCCGGGTCTCGGGTGGTTGATGCGTAAGGCAGACTAAGACAGACGGGAACTAAGATTACGTAGTGCTGTATACTGATGTTCCTCAAAGTGGGCAACGTATCTACTTCAATGATCACATTTGCCCATATTGTAAGAAGTAAAGTACTCACTTCTAGACAATATTCGGTAGAAACAGTAAAAATACTTGATACCTGAGAATCTGTTAGGGGATACAGAAACTTTTACTTTAGGAAACGAGTAGCCTGAGTAATTTATAACTAGACTGTGTCTTCAAAGTTTATAATGTTCTCATTCACCCAAAATCCATTCGGCTGAAATGCACTCCTGGAGAGACAGAGAGAGAGAGAGAGAGAGACAGAGAGAGAGAGAGAGAGAGAGAGAGAGAGAGAGACAGAGAGACGCGTAGTCCAATTCTTGTGTCAAATGGGCCGCGGTGCCCGAGCGGTCAGATCGCTCGGCTTCCACCAAAGCGAGCCGGGTTCAATTTCCGACGGGTTCAGCCCGGATTTTTCGCTTGTGGAAAATGTTGCGGTCACTGCCGTTGGCCTACGGGTTTTATCGGGGATCTCCCATTTCCCCTGCCTTTCTCATTCCGTCACTTCTCCATCGTAGGGCTTTATTTCATATCGTCCATCAGGATATGCAGATGCCTACGGGCGTCTAGTCAAAAATCTGGGCTCGGGGTACGATACCCCGCCGTCGGGTACCTTCCCCATATGATATTTATGACGTTTATGTCAAATTATGAATTTCATCAGCTTTAAAATTGCTCAAGTAACTGAAACACACAAATTTTCTGGTTACCTTATTCTTGCATTTGCATGACGTTCTCGAAGTGAGTTGTCTAAAAATTTAAACACTCATCAACATTCGTAAGACTTCATAAAAGTTTTGTAAACATTCGCGTGTTTTACGCCCAAATCATAATTATTAGTACAGCACTCTTAAAATTTTAATATTTGAAAGTCAGGCTAAATTACGCAATATGTAAACAAAAATTATTATATATATAACATTTGTATTGAAGCATTGACTGCTTATTTGAAAGTTTAAAAACATTTGGGAGGAACCGGGTTCAATTCCTGGCACTGGCCACCAGATTTATGTTTGCCGTGGTTTTCCAAAATCGCTCCAGGCTAATGCTTGGATGTTTATGTCAGATAGACTACGTTCGATTTCTCTCCCAGTTCCTTTTATTGTGTAACTGTCTGTCGGTAAGACATATATACTACTTAACATAATGTGTCTGCTTATGTAGTAGCGAACCGGAGTTTGTGATTTTGTCATGTTCTCGCGCAATTTCCGCTCTTCTTTGTTTTAACCTTTTTTATCCACCCAATGATCAAAGACCTTTTGCATTTACTGACAAAGTGCAAGATTATTTAGGAATCTTACCGCAGCTTTGATTTCTTTTCAATTACGTATGCGTGACCTGAGCTAGATGTGTGGTCTGTATGCATATAAAGTTCACCAATTGAAAGTTGTCATGTATATTTTAGTACAAAAGCATTTATTAAACAGATAATGTTGTTTCAGATAAAATTCCCTAGGTATCGGTATTCTTCAATAGAGAATGAAAATGCGTAACTCTTACTCATATTAGGGCGCTCTCAATAGACAGGCAGGGCATTGACTAGCTCTCGGTTACTCCCAGCAGCTAAGGTGATGACAACTATTCGATCGGCAGTGGCGCGCTGGATAGGCCCAATAACATGAAATAAGCGCCAACCAAGTTACGGGGACAGCCTCAAAGATTACTAGAAGACTGCTAGACGATAAGTAACAGGGTCAGCTTGTACAGGTATGAAACCTGTGTCGCTCGTGTCTTTGCCACAACTACGTCAGTAACGTTCTGCACAAACCTGAGGAATTCCTGCTACGCAGCATACAAAATAAGATTCCCACGACTTGCTAGGTCCTCGATAAGTTCCGCCATGCTTGCAAAAATTAATACATTCATTTCCACGGCTCTTAAACAGCCAATTACTACGTTATAGTTGTGACGTAGGTCCTACATAATTTAAGCAGTTAGAGCGGACTGACTGTGGTGTCCCTACAGTGAGACAGCGCCTTGTCTATTTTTCTGCCGGGTGGACATTTTAATCTCTAAACAATGGGTAACACACTGGACTTCGAAATATTCAACGATTACAAGAAATATTTTCAATAATATGCAATCACCGTCACCTTAATCGCTAGTTTTCAGTCCTTTAAGCACTTTGAATGCACTCGGAGAAAAATATCAGCCAGAACCTGTGATATCCTCACTATAATTCTCGAATATTTACATATATAATAGTCAAGCCATCAGTAGCTAACTATACTTTACAATTTCAAGATACATAAATGCGCGTGTGTCATGCATGGAACGTAAAATATCAGCTACACGGATTGTTAAGTATGTTAAGTGAAGGTTAGGTTAGGAGAGGATCCTGAATTATCCTGATTAGTTTAAGTATGAATTCTTTTACGTAGACAACTATCTTTTTGCGATTTTACACATTCACATTTTTGATACAAACAAGGAACATACTACAGTACAAAACGTTATAATTTTGTAAAATGGTTTATTCGGGATAAAATTAATTTATTTTGTTTCGCGTTAGCTCATAAAATGTAATTCGAATATATTTTTTTATTTGTCCGTAAAGTGAATGTTGTAGGGATAATTTTACCCACAGTACCAACGTTAAAATAGCAGTTCCTTAAATTAACTCAAGCATACGGACCTTACATTGTTATGTCACTGGTCTGCTTTATATTTTGCCTAATATTAAGAATAATTAATTTTAACAAACGCTGGTGTAACTCGTAGTATATTATACTAGCAGTGCGTCTGCGTCTTTGCTTGCGTGTATTACTAAGAGCAGACAATATTTCCTTTAGTTAGAAAACCTCTTTGAACACCAGAAAGGCAGTTCCAAATCAAGTGTTAGATAGAAAAATCTGCTAGTTGAGTTAACTCTGTAGCAAGAAAAGTCGTTATAGCTGTCAACGCGAAAAGCAGCCATTAAGTTTGTCGCTGCCACTAACAGCGGCTTCGCCTGGGCCTTATTTATAGTCACAGCAAAGTTGACGTTGTGGGGCAATTACAGAATATATAATGTAAGAGTGTAATCGAATGAAAAACGTAGTTTACGTGGTATTAAGAATGATTTCCTCTGAGAACAACCGTTGGTAATGGTGCCCTCAATAACACATTTGTTTTTTCAAAACCTTCACGTGAAGTTAAGTGGCATTACAGAGTTTAGGCGGGCTAATCATTCGCTGAAATATAAACCTATTTGGTGCCCAAATCTTGAGGTTAGTGAGATTGTATATGTAGGCTGATGATGTCGAGAAACTTCAGTAGACAGTGGACTGCATAATCCATTTTCACCACTTTTTAATTTCGTCCAATTTGCACTAATTTCATCTTCCGTGCAGTTTTTGTGTGTCAGACTTGCACATTTTCACAGCATTGAAAGGAATTTGAGCCCAGATCCTCCCGAACAATATATCAGAGCTACAAACAACTGCACCACGTAACATCGAAATTATTCATGAAAACTAATTAAAAAAATAAAATATTAATTTCCTTGGATCATAGAGGTTGTACAACCCCACGTCCGATAGAACTGTAGAACGAAACTCCTGTATAATTTATTTCTCACTGGTTGTACTTTCTTTTCGGAACATCTGACTTAAAAGTTTACAAACAATGGTTTCTTATTAATTAAGTTATCTTATAAAATAAAAAAAACTTGTATTATTTTTTTAGATACTTACGTAAACATCTTTCTGACGGGAACACCACCTCAATATCTCTACTGGTTAGATAAGTATAATCGGCTGATGGGAAAAAATGCCTTTTCTTCCCTTTAGGAGTCGAATTTCGAAAAATATTAATTTAGCACCTTTAATATTTGTTCAAATATCCAAATGAAGTGAAAATCACGACGACAGCTATTTCAGTCGAAGAAATATCTATCATTCATTAAAAAAATACAAATCACCACTGTAGAGTACTTACTGTTTGAATTTTGAAAAATCTGAAAACCTTATTGCGGTCACATACCGAATCATCATCCTGAATAAAAAATAAACTGAAAATATCGGTAGGTTCGATATACAACGAACATTTCTCTAAAACGTGAAACTGAAAATTGCTAATCCCGAAAGAAAAAATAATTGAAACTTTGGCATTTTCTTCACGTACACTTATACATTATGTGCATAAGTTACCGCGAACATTAATTACTGATCAATTCGTTAGGCAGCGATAGAATTTTGTAAAGACACTACACGAACACGCTAGAAGCTGTGACCCATAGATAGAGATGATTGCATATCGCGAAATTTTTTTTGTACCAACATATCCTTGAAAACGCTGTAGTTTCTCACAACATATGACTAGGTGATACACGTTTGACACTCCGTAATTGTCAGTAGGCCAATAACAGACATCAAATATTACAATTTCGGATACCTATTGGCTCAGTTAAATAGGGAAACAGCTCCACATACATGGAAAAGCCAATGAGCTTCTGATAAGCTGAACGTACGTTGAAGCCCAGTAAACAGTCAAAATTTCCCGCGATAAACCATAATCTCTACCCGTAGCGTTAAATCTCAGCATAGAGGATATTTATTCTAGTCAAGGTTTTGTACTTTGGAAGGTTGTCAGGAATATAAGTAACAAAGCACGAAATATTCAATGAAAGTCTTTGACAAATAAAATTGAAAAATTACCCAACGCTATGAAAAATTAATATGATGAAAAATGATGGGCCTGTCACCAACAAGAGTTTCATCCTACGTTAGATAAGAATGTATTCATTGTCTAACTTCTGAAGGGATGGTAGTTGCTGAGGCTCTATTTTACAGGTATTGAACAGAAATTCTAACGTAGTTACCATAAGAAACTAAGAATTGCTATTAAAAATTTATGCTAATTTATTCAGAAAAAAGAAACTGTGTATACGAGTACTTAGAAAACTACATGTCAGGGTGAAAATAGTGCATTTAAAAGTATAATTCATAGTTTATTTTTAAGGTGTCAATATGTAGGTGATATTAAATCTAACAGAATTAATACTTATCAGAGAATATACAATTAGCTAAGATATGTTAACAATGTAAGTTACAATCACTAACATGTTGATATAACTAAGCATGTAGTTTGTGGTTCAACACAATTTTTGTTATGAAACGTAAAACTTGTAAGTAGAGATGATGGTTTATTGCGGGACAACCTGACTGTTTGCTGGATTTCAACACATGCTCGGCACACCAGAAGGTTACTGGTTTTTATTTGAACTTGGAGCTGTTACACCATTTGACTGAGGTAATACGAACCCCGAAATTGTAATTTTTGATGCCTGTTATTTGTCTGCAGACAGCTACGTTGTGCCAGAAGTTAATCACCGAATCAAAACATGTTGCAATTAACTACAGCGTTTTCAAGGATATGTTGGCACAAAAAATTTTTGCAATTTTTTTAGATACCGGAAAAATTCGCGGGTTCTGTGACCTGTAGGCTAGCCTCCAAGAATGTCCGTGTACTGAAACAGGCAACAGCTGTTCATTAGCTGCTCGTTGACACAGCGAAACATCACGATTTGGCCTCCCTGTGATTGTTTCTTTGTTATCGGCTCAACGCTCTCCAGGAGGAGTCAAATAAAGCAAAAGCCAACTGAAAAAGTGAGACGAACTTATAGTTAGAGCCCACGATTTTTGGTGAAAAGAATTCTGCAACAATTTGTTTCAATACCTTGTGTGAACAAATGCAGCGCTGCTTCTTGAGTATTGGCAGAATGTAGACGTGGCTCATTTGACTAGTGCCAGCAGGGACAAGGTTACTGCGACACCACACGTCTGTGATTTGCGGGTAAAACCCCGAGACGCTGAGAGTTAAAAACAGCCAATCGCTGACCACGAAGCAGAGCTGCATATGTGCATATAAGGCATTGAAACAAATTGTTGCAGAATTCTTTTCACCAAAAATCGTGGGCTCTACTTACAGTCCAAGAGAAAACGCGAATTTTTCAGTTCCCTAGATATACCGTCATCTCTACCTACGGATAGGCACATCAACATTTCGCGAATTCAACGACCTGCAGGCTAGAATACATTGTACTATGCATACTCAAGTCCCATCTATTCGTTCATTGTCAGCTGTTGCACTGAGTAGCAGCTAGTGGACAAATGGTCGGGACTGAGTATGCACGGGATAGTTGAGTCTAACATGCAGGTCACTGAATTTGCGAAATTTTCCTGTCAGTACCACGCGCTTAAATTACGTTGCAGCGTGATCGTGCAGCGTGTTCGTAAATACGTTTTTTAAAAGAAACCACTCCACATATGCCTAATGTGTCTATGTACGAAAAAAAATACACTCCAAAATACGACGGAAGAGTCATTACAAACCATCACGTCGATTAGAAAATTAGTTTCGAAGCTCCTCAAAATGGCTATAAACCTCTTTTTTTTAACCCGTTACATCTTAAAATCTGTTACTTACGGGATTCGAGTGAAACTACTCTAGGAGCATGCAATGGAATTAGCTTAAAATTTTTTCTAGTAAAAAGATGGAGTGGCCACTGTAAGTGTCGGTAAAGCGAGTGATCTGTAATATCACTGCATGTCGTTTCAGTGTCATGCGGTAGAGGTGATACCGCATCAGATGAGCCGGTCAACATCGCCCTTGGCGTCGTGCCTCACTCACACAAACACACGGCTAGTAGGCGGGTGCCTTAACACTTGTTTATTGCCACACACGTTACAGCTTCCAGCCAGGCCTGGGGGGAAGCTGCATGTGGCATGGCTACCAAACACCTGGGTGGACATGGCCATGCTTGGGGCACCGCCCTCCGGGCAGAGTATTAATGAGACCGGACCAGCCAGGAAATACATATAATTGAACGGGAAAAACTTGTCGCGCTCTCCTTGCACTAATTCTTAGTTCGTTCGCACTTTGCTACGGCACACGAAGCTGCCTGGCCGCAATTTAAACTTTGGTGAAAGGCTCTCGTTTTAGAAAGCTGGCCGTTTATGTTTTTCGCAATTTCCTCAGGGTATGGCAAATCCATTAACTTTTATTTTTTCTTTCGTGCGTGACTTGTTGTTATCATTGTCTTACCGCAAGAACAATGGTAATATCTCTCGAATTTGTTAGTAAAATTCCGCAGAAATAAAAAATATTTTGTGTGATGGAATTAACCAAACATTCAAGTCTACATTTATTATTCAGAAAAACACACACTCTCACGCGCCTGCGCGATTACACACCCATATGCTCACAAATAAAGGTTGTCCAGAACCAACGCATAATAAACAAACTACAGGAATTCTGGGCTGAATTGGATACGAAAATGTAAGTGGCAAAATGTACAGTGTGTTTCGATTCAACACAGAACTGGCAAGTGGGCTGCCTACCCACCCGCAACCGGCTTGAATTCTGCTCGCGGCGCGCTAGCGACGGAGCTACGTTCGATTTCACTGGTTGCCGCCTTCTTACGCAGCATTCTAAACGGTTTAAATATGTTTCAACGATTTCTGCTTCAGATCTCGTTATTTTACGCTTCTGTTAATATTTTTTACGAAATATTTCTATCAATAAACGTTTATTTACGACATAGTATATTACTACACAGAGATGCGACTAGAAACATTAATTCATCACAGATGTTTACAATGGACATTTACAATGAACATTTACAAAAGATGTTCGAAGTGGCGTCCATCCTCTTCCAAGCAGAGGGCTACTTGTCGCATGAAGTTCTTGCGTGCGTTGGACAACATCTCAGGCGTGAATTCCGCAAAGGCTTCGGTGATGGCTAGCTCCATTTGTTCGGGTGTTTGAGGTGATCTAAAAAATATTCGCGACTTGACGTAGCCCCAAATGAAGAAATCCAGGACGGTCAGATCAGGTGAACGTGGCGGAAATTCTACAAAGCCGCCAATCCC
>PNEQ01068283.1:0-23607 GCA_003012365.1 Medauroidea extradentata | reverse complement strand
CGTTGCCAGACTTACCTGAAATTAAATTTGCTCACAGGGGCGTAACGGTTCGTTTCCGGACACGGGTTCCCCATCTCAAATTGGTCACAAACCCCACCCCCTCGCGTGGTTTCATTTTGATGCATTACTTTTCGAACACCCTGTATATATATATATATATATATATATATATATATATATATATATATATATATATAGGGTAAATTATTTTTAACCAGCATATAGAAAACTAACATCCATTCCGAAAAAAAAAAAACTTCTGTTGACATATTGTTAAAATTTTCAACCAGTGGAATAAAATATTTTAGACTATTATTTCGGGGAAAAATTACAACTTTGATACAACTTGGACCATAATTCATCCGCCAAAATCCCCGACGTGGTACGTTGCGGAAATAAGGTGGTGTTCAATTAACTAACAAAACTGCGTGGCAAGTATTAAATAAAGAACGTGACGCAGAACATTATATTTTTAAATACATTAATTAAAAGATACCAGATGGTATAAAAAATGGAAGTACCAAAATCGGAATTGTTATTCTAGAAAAGCGATCTGCAAAAGTGCTAATTTGTTCGCGAACAGCCTATAGTAGGATTCTTTCGATGTCGTATTTGTCCTCGTTCAGTTTTGTGGCCATTTTTCACACACTCTGCTTTTTTTTTATAGATTTGTCTGTCCTATTCGTTTGTCTCTCTTTCTGGATAGACTGACTATGTTCTTTTCCGAAATTGTAGGTGTGTAACATATTTGTTGACAACGGATAATAATGATATTTACTTTGATTTCACTTGCGCTTTCCTGCGACCCAGCAATATACGCTTGCAATGACGTACGTTCCGTTTAGAGCACAATTAGTACACAGCAATAAGACGAAAATTAGGCTTAACTTGGAAATCTGAAGAAAAAAAAACTGCAAAATGGTGAGAAAATTAAGCATAATCAAAGTGGTCACCTGCATGGATTTATTCACCAATCTGTTCATAATACTCAGTGGTGCATTCGATAATTAGCAATCTGCGTTACCAACTGTACAATCAATGTATGCAGCAAACAATTTTATATCGTTTATTATATATTTATTATTAAATTAATTAAAACCTTATCACACCAGTTTGACGCGTTGTGAATAGATGCAATGCTTCTCGTCGAGCATGGCACTTTGGCTCGTATCGCTCCGCTGTCCCCATGCGACAAACGCCGAAGTTTGAAACCTGTACACATGCTGTCTTGGAGTACTCTATGATTAGAAACGGGTGATTTATCGCGGGAAAAGCAATATACTAGGTTCCGATGTAGTGTCTGCATATCCGACGTTCTTTTCTCGTTACACGTGTGTTCACATTTGACTGAAGTAGAAAAACTATACTGTACCAATTAGACTTCCGGTACAACACTAAGGAACGTTTGATAAGATGGCCGCCTGTCCAGGGGCAGTAAAACGGCACGCAAAGCTTCGGCTGCTACAAGTTCATACGAAAACTGCCCAGGGTTTATAACTAAGGGTTAGATACAGTGATTTGTTGCTGAAAATAACTGTGCAACAATTTGTGCCAATGCCTCACGTGCACATCTGCAGCTCTGCTTCATTATTATCGGCAGAATGAATCAGTGCCTAGGCGTCGCCACTGTGCCAATCAGAACAAGGTTGCTGAGACATCACACGTCTGTGACTATCGGGTAGAACTCCGAGACACCGAAAGTTAAATACAGCCAATCACTGACCCCGAAGCACAGCTGCAGATGTGCACATAAGGAATTGAAACAATTTGTTTCACAATTCATTTCACCAAAAATCCCTGGCTCTAGTAATGTCAGCTTACGAATAGACTAACAGTCAAATAACGTTACAAGTCGATAGTATATATATGTTCTAGAGCAAAGCCCTAAAAAATTTAAATTAATAAAACAATTACAAAATAATTAGTGTGTTAGAACGTTCCTCTAAAAACCCCTGCCAATTAGAATTTAAAAAATAAATATTTTCTGAATATATACCGTACTTTAATACCCTGGTGTTTTTAGGGGGAAGGAAATCAGATACTTTTCTCCAGGAGCTAAATATTTACCCACCTGAAAATATCGTAAATTAATTTATTATTATTTTTATTTTTTTATACTTTTTCCCATTGTACAAATATTTGGCTCCCTGAAAATATCGTGAATTAATTTATTTTTCATTTTATTATTTTTATTATTTCTAAATTTTAAATTAATTTTCATTTTTTAGGGCTTTGTCCTAGAACATATATTATATATACTATCTACTGTTACACTTGTACACATCCCTCTCCATTTTTTTGTTAAGTTTATTTACATCCTGCTAAAAATTACAAAAATTGGTAACTATGCCGTTATTATTACGCAAGAAAATCTTGACGTAGAATGTTTTAAAACGTACAGGCGTGTACAATTTAACTTTTACCTTACCTAATTATAATCGATCACAAAACACTACCTGTGAGTTGTCTAATAAACTGTGATAAAACTGAAATAGTAAAATAAATGTAGGCTACACTTATTTGGATTCTGGATCTGAAATTAATTCACGAAGCTGTTCGGTCATCAACTTTTTTTCCCCTGGGTTTATTTAAAAGTCACTTGACTCATGCACGTCCTAACACCGGGTCACAGTTGATTGGTGTTTGCAAGAAAACCGATTCAAAGTTCGCCAACTCACGGCAGAGACCTCTGGTAATTATAGCAAGTGAAAGTGCACGGTAGATCACGTCTTTCCTGACCTGATCACAGCCGGTTTAATTATGCTAATTGAAGAGTTGCTCGCCCCGTCACAGTTCCCTGAAGAAGGAAAAGTGTTGAACAGACGAAGGGAGCGGGGGTGGATGGGCGAGGTGGAAGTGTGCAGAAGTGCGGAAGGAACTAGACGCACACTCATCACATTATTACTCGACTACCGCACTCCTACCGTCTTCATCGCGTAGCGCATTGCTCACCTCACGGGAAAATGGCACAAACAAGGGTCGTATGGGTGTCATAGGAAGGGGGGAGGGGAAACGCTCCCCCGAACGCACATAGATTTACAAGGACCATGCCGGTGAGGTCGTGTACCAAACATCCGCGCATTCTCACTTGGTGACGTCAGAGTGTGTTACATAATGCAGAGTGTGAGTGTACGACTGCGGGTAGCGATTGTAAATGCATGATTTATACACACTCAACGAGTATTCCATGGAGTATAGCTTATTTGTTTACTGCTCCTACTTTTTACGTGCTGGATGATCTCAGATACGGCAAAAATATGTACGATATTTTTGAACATAACAATGAATGCACGATACCAGCGAATGCTCTATTGCTAGAGCCCACGATTTTTGGTGAAAAGAATTCTGCAACAATTTGTTTCAATGCCTTATGTGCACATATGAAGCTGTGCTTCGTGGTCAGTGATTGGCTGTTTTAAATTCTCAGCGTCTCGGGGTTTTACTCGCAAATTACAGACGTGTGGTGTCGCGGTAACCTTGTTCCTGTTGGCACAAGTCAAATGAGCCACGCCTACATTCCACCAATAATCAAGAAGCAGGCCTGCAGATGTGCACGTAAGACATTGAAACAAACTGTTGCAGAATTCTTTTCACTAAAAATCGTGTGCTCTATCTATTGACAATAGAGTTCGAGTGCATGTGCGTATGCATTCCAAAATGATTTTAGCAGTTCTGAGAGCGATTACGAGTGTGTGTGTGTGTGTGTGTGTGTGTGTGTGTGTGTGTGTGTGTGTGTGTGTGTGTGTGTGCGAGGTCAAGTATGAGCCTAGGCTGCTTTGCACGAGGCACAATATTTGTAGAGAGCTAAGGTTGTCACTGACTGGCATACGTAACGCACAAGAAACTTAACTGTTGTGAAGTACTTTACTAGTATTCTTTTCATTTAAGACTTCAGGTAATGACCACATCATTTATGCCGAAACACATATCTGTTTGTGTGTCTGCTGTAATCCGGTTGCCATTTTCCCAGATACGGCTGTCCAAAGCTGTTTTTAGTCATTTGGAGGGGCCCGAATATTATGTTCCTAATAAGCGTACAGAATGTTCAAACTAAACACTGTTATCGTATATATTAACGTGTGACGTTTAAGTAGTTCCGTCAACAAACTTGCGGCGATACATTTCAGGCGCAGTAGGGAGGTCCCTTAAGAGGGTGGTAACTATGCTCGTATAGGCTTCTTATTCTTCAACTGCGTCGTATGCCAATGTGGTTAGAGTTTGCTAACTTTTTTAAATTTTTTGTTACAAATATTTTTTATTTTGCAATTTTTATTTATTTTTGCTACTCTTTTCGACTACAGGCAGATTGATTCACATAAATATATTCTTGGAGAGCTGTATGTAAGAAGGATAATCTGGCAAATTTATAATATGCTTTTCTTAAAGTACATATTTTTCCTCGCGAGGAAACCCATTCCTTTGAGGCTGTTCATTAGCGATAGTGAAATCTTGTTTTCCGTACAGTCAAGCTTAAAAACACGATATCTGGTGTTATTAATGATTTCCTTTGAATGTTAGCTACAGAATTATTTTCGCTGTGGATAACAATGCGTTTTGTTTAATACAATGCCTGTGTAAATTAAATTAAAACTAACATTGTCATAACTATTTTTAATTGGACCATTTTTTTGTTATTTCATACCCAAACCTAATATTTCCAATGCCACGCGGCTAATGTGCAGTGGTTCAATTTTAAACAGAAACATTTTTGCTGAGGACAAGAACGTATTTCCAGACTGTGGGTGCGATGATAGAGAATCAATTTTTTTGTATAGTAGTTATACTTACGTTGGCCACATTTTATTTTTAGTCAAAACACGCAGTAAAATACCCCATTTTAACTGTGGGTAGAATTTAAATATACGTTTTTGCTATGTTTTGTTTGTAAAATGTTATCTTATTTTATAGGCCATACAATGCTTCCTATGCTCCTGTTAGGCTTCTTATAAAACTGATATGCAAGACAAAATATTTACACATATTTGCTACATCAGACTTGCATTTACGAGATGTTACGAGAGTGAAATCCATGGACAGTATCAATAAATATTCAACTATGCACAACATTATCAACTATTGGCAACGAGCCAACACAACACGACTCACCACCATGTTGCTCCAACGACAACACTTCTGTCCACCGACCAGGACAGCCAACTCATTGCAGCCAAGCAGGTTAACCAGCCTACTCTGACCACCCTAAGATTGCAGCAGATATTATAATTGCTAACGAAATAAATCAAAGCATTTTAATTATATATTAATTCCTCACATTGTGAGTGTGCCGTTACAAAGTTACCATGTATTTGTTTATATTTCAAATTAAACTTATGCTGAGCGAAAATGTTATTGTCATTCACTTGAATGAATTAGCTGCAACCTTAGAATGGATGGAGTGTAGGATGTAGGCAAAGCGGGAAATTCAAATTCCGATGTGGTCAAAAAACACTAACTTCACATAACAGTTTGTCTTTACAATGCACATCCCAACCACAAAAGATATTACCGTATATACACGTCCAAACACGGGGGTTGTTGTTGTTATTATTTCGTCCTCTGATGGACTGTAAAAGCGGGAATAAATACTAAAATGCTTGTACTGTTATGTACATCGTTCTCTAGTTATGTTTCAACATAATCACCACGCATATCGAGACACTTGTAGTACCGGTGCGCCGGCTTTCAACACATTCTGTAAATAAAGTAGCCTCCGGCCTTTTAAACCTTTTTCGTTGCATTGTACCCTTCTGACTATAAAACTCGATTGACTCCACGCAACTTGCATTTTGTCGTACAGTTTATAGTCGCAGACATGCTGACATACCCGTAACCACGCCTCAATCGATGTGTTGGCTTGGCCGCTGAACGTGGTATAGGGTAGGTCAGGAGAGGGGAGAGGGGTAAACAATAGCGCTGTGTTACGATTCGCTTGCTATGGCTTCATTAACATCCCAGGAAGTAACGAAACTGCAATCACAACATTTTATGCGTCTCGTACGCATACCACACGTAAATTAAATGTACAGTATCACTTGAGGAAACAACCTTTCATTCATGCAACAAAAAAGTGACTTACATTATTTAATTAAAAATACAAAACCATTTATAGTAGACATGCCAATACATATTTCACGATACCTATACTTGCAACGAGTCGTCTTACATCTGCAGACTGGTTAATTAGTTCCGAAAACTTTACCTTTGAATCAAAAACCGTTCAAAAATCTAATTTTCCACTAAACTATAATTCAAAGAATGTATAAAACATTCCTCCTAAGAAATAATTTTTTATAAAATCAATTGTTTAGTATTTTCAGCATGAACGGCAATTGTCAGTTTAAGTGCATGGAAATTGCTTTCCCGCAATATTTATTTACTTAAGATCCAATTTTGTAGCGTCAGAATATATTGATCGGGGAGAAATATACCTTGCTTACATTACATTTCGTGCCTGGGATCAGAACCCAGGATGTCGCGGTCCTAAACAAAACTGTTATTGAAATCACCGGAAGTATACCACTGAAAACTTACTGTTACTGACATTTGAAGACACCTTCTGAAGAGCAACATTAAGGGTGCAAACTACGTGATTTTTCAACGTCACATTTTTATTTATATATATATGTACCAGATATTTTTTTCCTCGTTAGATATAAATTATAGCTACATTTTGTCCTTATGTTAATTTTTTTTATCTCTAATAGTTTTTGCGTAACGAATCAAAATTAGCATTTACGGTTTTATGCATGCCACTAAAACTGACATACCAAACTGAAAAAAAAAAAAAAAAAAAACATTGAATAACGTTGTTGTTAACGATGTTAAATATGATTTTTTTGTATTTGCAGAAAATTCTTGATTTTTTTAAATTTTAAATTTAATTTTCAGCATATTTTTTTTTCAATTAAAAAAATTGTTAATTTTTTTTATAAAGGAGACCGTTGTAGCCTAAAACATCGTTATTCGCTGTAAATTTCTTCAGTTTGGTATGTCGGTTGGTTGTAGTAGCGTGCATTAAACCGTAGAATGCTAATTTTGATGTTCACGAGTCATCACGCAAAAACGATGAGAGATAAAAAACTGTCGTAAGAGCATTATTTAGTCACAATTTATGTCTAAAATAAGAAAATAATTTCTCGTACAAATATACAAATAAAAATATGAGACTGAAAACTGATGTAGACCCAACCCTTAAAAAAATAACTTATAGCGACTGCTGACCTCGTACATCAACTTCAAGTATGGTGAAGTATATTCTACACACCGATATAGCGGCGGAGAAATACAAAGAGGATTATTATAAAAATACTAACCAATGCTACAAAAGTGCTTACATTATTGGGAATCGCCTATTTATAAACGTGAAAAGGAAAATATGACATGTTCGTCGATGAAAGGCTACCACGTGGGCGCCGAGTTGTGTTGTTACATTTCCCCGCTGCTGCGAACAACTCGAGTGCGAGGCGGATGTCGAGGTACCATCGGTGCAAGCAACTACACTTGTCGCCAGATGTCGCACGTGACAGCGAGCACGACATACATAACTTCCGCCCTCGCATCCTCGCCCACACCCCTTATCATCATCCCAAACCTCTCGCGATCCCCACCCCCCTTCCTCCCTTGTACCACCGCCCGCAAGTTGTCCGCGAAACCCTAAACCGCCCTTGCGCGAAATGTATGAATAAAACATGTCTCGCGTGCCGTAACTTACATTAGGGACTCGCGCAGTCGTAATGGTCGCTCATCTGAAAGTAAAATAAGCGCAGCCTAGCGGGAAAGGAAGTGTAAAAGAGAGAGAAGGGGTGACGGGGAGTGGAAGAAAAAAAGGGCTGATAAATTATCTGCTCAAGGCCATTCGGGTGTAAGGTGCGCCTCGTTTGTGCCAGGTAACGGTAGACGTGGAGAACTGCCCAGAAACCACTGCTGGTTCTTGAAATTAATTACGAGGACCGTGACAGGTAATTACCTAGATACTCAAGTAATTCCACCTTCGTATTTACATTTGCTGTTATAAAGCGATAATGTTTGTTTCTGGTAAGTCGTCTGAACGAAAACACTCCAACAGGCATTCGAAGTTGCTTTGAAATGTTTCCGGTAACGTTTTCGTAATCGACAATTGCTTTGGGGGATATTTAAATCTTTCCCTCCGCGATATTCTCACCCTTACTTTTCTGACCACACCGCCGCACTTGAAGCATACCTTGCTTGCACGCCATAAAGTTCAGGTGGTAAATGAACATTTAGCATTGGCGAAATTACTTCTCAAATAATTAATTAAAAATTTAACACTTTCAAACAACAACTATTCTCGGTACAATTTCTGGAAGACTTCTGCCTTATTAGTTATCCCGATTTTTTTTTTTTTTTTTTTTTTTAATATTTACACCTGAAGTGTAGATATATTCAAAATTCGCGTATTTTGTGACAGGCTAGACTGCAAGATCTTGTACGCTTGTTCGAAGTATCTTTGGCCTGCCACAGATAATGCGTCAGATAATAATTTAATGTTTCATTGTAGAATGACCAACAACCTGAAAGATATCACATCTACATCACATCACCTACATGTTCGTGTACAACGTAATTATAGATTGTGGTATGTCATTTACAGGGCACTGAAGCATGAGCCGCACTTAGCGGACAGGTGCAAGATTTCGGTAGAGAGAAGAGAACGATTTTCAATTTAACGGAAACCGGATATATTTTTCGCCGATTTTTCACGAAAATATGCAGAGTAAAAAACATAGTACTGTTAGAAAACAAATTCTTGGAATGCAATACTAAGTAACTTTTTGTATAAATGTAAATAAATCATTATATATTTACAAAAAAAAATATTTTGATTCATAGTTAAGGGGGCCGCCTGGTTGGCGCTCGAAATGCGTGCAGCGTGTTCGGGGTTACGTTTTTTCTCAGAGATCAGTAAACATGCGTACACAGTGCTTACCTACGAAAAGAAAACACACTCCAGACTACTTGTGAATGTAACTTTATGACATCACGCACATTGGAAGAATAATTTTAAAGCTCTCAAACTTTGCTGAAATCGACTTTTACACGCATTTGTTCCTCAAGCTGTACGTAACGGATTTGTTTGAAATTGAGGTCTACAAGTACATTGGACTTTGCTACAGTGACGCGTTCAATAAAATGTCAGGGTCACCGTTTGAAGTCCCGCAGTAAAAACGTTACGGCGCGGCGGGAACACTGGGCGCGCGTTTACGACTTCGGCCGTAGAGGCGATATCACAGTACATGTGCCGGCCGACGTCTCCCGTAACGCCTAGTCGATTTTCGTCTCTCACACACAAACACACCCTTCACAAGGCGACAGCCTTAATGTATTTTTCATTTTACAATAACTGTTTGAATTGACAAAATTTTTTTTAACCAGTTTCCAAGAATGTTTTGTACGAGTACTAAATATTTGTACAATGTGATAGGAAGCCAGTATTTATACTGTTTCATATCAAACACTCTCCGTATACTAACCTTAGCAAATTTCGGTACATGATTTTATTAGTCATTGAACAAATAAAAAATATTTAGTAGAAAAAATATAATATAAAGTTGCTTTGCAGCACGATAAATAAATACTTCCACCAGGCCAGTTTAGTATTTTAAAATATACACAGCGCGGATTTTGTTGCCAGAAAAAAATTTTAGAGAGAAAAAGTGTGCGCACAAAATAATTTGGAACGCGCGTAATATGTTTTGTTTTGTCATATACAAATGGTTATAATACTGGCTCTATGAGGAGTGTTATTCTGTGAAGATGTTTCTATTTAACGCTAATGTTCCTCCATATGTATTAAGCCTTTAACACAGGTCGTCCATTTTGCAAAGTTATCGTACTCTCATAACATTGTAACTCGTGCGGCTAGTAGTGTAAATTAAAAATGAAAGAAAAATGTGTGTCATTTAGAAAGTTCCCAGCACAAAGTAATCTGCATGTGTACATGTACTGGAAGAGGTGTGATGGAGAGTGGTGGGTAGTTTGTTCAGCGAGTCCTCAGCGGTCCTAGGTCCAACGAGGGAGGCTTATACGTCACAGAGGTTGGAGGGCTAAGGTACTTGTGTGGGGAGGGGGTTGGTCGGGCCCTCTTTGACCCGGTGATTTGGAAGCAGGCGGGGCGCGTGTGAGAGCCGCTCTGTACGAGCGACAAGCGGCTTGTCGTTACGCTCGTGTGTATCTTCACTGAATGGTAGCAGGCCTACCTCCTCGGGTTTCCAAATATACCAGGCACACTGAATCCCCCTTTCTACCCTTGCCACCAGTGGCCTTCTTTCGTGTACTTTAGTTAGTTATTACAAGCTTTTATTTAACTTTCAATGTTTGTGTGTTTGTTCCGGTTAAATATTGCAACTGAATTTTATATATTAAGATGAAGCGTCCTGACACATTCACTCACTCACTCACTCACTCACTCATCAACGCACAGCCCAAACCGCTGGACCTAGAACAATGAAATTTTGAGGGAAGCTTCCACTTGCCCCGTAGGCACGCAGTAAGAAAGGATTGTTCGAAATTCGATAATAAGCGGGTGAAAACGGGTGAAATATGTTTAAAAAGAATCCTTGATATCTCATTAACCGGGAATGCTATCATAAATTTTTTAACTTCATAATATTGCCAAAAGAAATGCATATTCGCAAATTGTTCGATTTTGCGGAATTCGAAAATTAAGGGCGCGGCTACCGCAATTTTCATCATCATTTTTTATTTTGTATTTGTATCGAATGTTTTTTTCTTGTTTTAGACACAAAATGTGACTAAATTTGACTCTTATGAATTTTTTTTATCTCTCATAGTTTTCGCGTAATGGCTTGTTAAAGTCATATTTTGCATGTTTCCGTTTTAACGACTACACTAAAACCAACTGATATACCAAACTCAAAAAAATTACAGTCGATAAAGACATTGCAGGCTACAATGACATGCTCATAAAATCAAAGAATAAACATTATTTGTATTTTTAAAAAAAAATATTGACCTTTCAAATTTTTATTTTGAGTTTCAGCATTTTTTTAAAATTCAAATAATTTATATTCTTAAATTTCATGAGCATGTCATTGTAGCCTGCAGTGTCATTATCCACTGTGATTTTTTTTAGTTTGGTATATCAGTTGGTTTTAGTGCAGTCGTTAAAACGAAAACATGCAAAAATATGACTTTAACAAGCCATTACGCGAAAACTATGAGAGATAAAAAAATTTCACAAGAGCCAAATTTAGTCACATTTTGTGTCTAAAATAAGAAAAAAATATCTGGTACAAATAAAATTTTAAAAAATGGCGATAAAAATTGCGGTATACCGCGCCCTTAAGGGTGTGAAAAGCCGTAAAATGTGTTTTTCATTAATCAGTGATTTCTCATAAACCATTTCAGACAGTGTGGTGATTTTTTTTAAATGATGCCTAAGTAAATATCGAAAAAGTATTTTTAAAATTTTTCGAAATTCGTCCTTGAAAACTCTTTTAAAAAATAAAACTAGTTTTCTAATTAATATAACTTATCTCCTAAACCAGTGGAAATGTTGAAATAGTTTTTGCTTTAAAATAAATCTTACGTAAATATATAAAAAAAAAGTAATTCCAGGATTTTTCAAAATTCGTCCTTGAAAGCTGTTAAAAAAATAAAATGTCATTTCAAATAATCATCTGTACCGCTTTTACCCGTCGAAATATCGAGATGTTTTTTTTTATAAGAATGAAGCTTATGTTAATATCTACAAACGAAATTCAAGTTTTTATGAAATTCGAAAATTAAGTAGGTGAAAAGCAGTAAAATGTTACAGTCTCCCGAGAAAATAGAATGATCACGGAGAAATAATTTAACAGTCGTTTCTTTCTGCCAACCTACTCATAAATAAAACCTCTTTGGACTGTAGCCATCACATACGAAAGAATTATCACGGCATGCCTTTAACTTTCACTCAGGTATTGTGTAAAGTTTGTGCTGTAGAAGGGGTGGGGGTCACGGGTTCGTATCCTGTGCAAGACTTTGCGATGGGAGCATGTTGCGCGCGCTCTTTACACTGTGTTAAGGCAGTTAATTACAGTTCGCCGTTATTGAGTACGCTAGCTCTAAAATGCCTTCATCACGTATTTTAACCAGAGTTACTGTTTACATTACATAATTTCACGCGGGCAACGCCGCAGCCGGCCGGCTAGTTTTAAATATTAATATGAACGCTGACTGACTGACATATCAAACTGCAGCCCATACCACTGCACCTAGAATCGTGAACATTTTTGTGGGGGTTTCCCTCGGGTGGTAGGTGAGCACTAAGAAGGTATTTATTTATTTTTTTTTTTTTTCGAAATTCGACCTCTAAGGGGATGAAAAGGGGTCAAATGTGTTTCCGCAGAAACGTCGGTAGAGCTCGAACTCGACGGCCTATTATTGTGATTTTTACTTTAATAAGGCACTCATAAAAATGCATATTAGTTATTTTAAGGATTTTTCGAAATTCAACATTTAAGGGGGTGAAAAAAACTTAAATGTGTTTCCGATTAACTATCGATATCTATCGAACCCTTCGGGATACAGAGTTGGTATTCACTTCAAAATGTTGCTTACGTAAATACCCAAAAAGTAAGTTTAGGATTTTTTGAAATTCGACCCCGAAACAGCAAAAACGGGCAAAATGTATTTTTATTAATCGCCTATGTAACTGAAACACAATTGACTATCATCGTAGTAATTTTTACTTCAATTGGTTACGTATACAAATGTCTATGATAGGACTCCAAGCCGTTTCGAAATTCTTTAATTAAGGGGGTGGAAATACGTGATGTTTTCGATTGTTCCTCCATATCTATCGAACCAATCGAGATATGGAAGTGCTCTTTGCTTTAGAAACATGTTTTTAAAATATCCCAAATACCATTAAAATATATCTTCCTAAGTCGGCCCCTAAGAGGTTAATAAAAGGGTTTTTTTTTTTTTTGTTTCACAACCGGTAAATATCAATCTCATTGATTTTTATGGAGCGACGTGATTTTTGTAAATGAATTATGCTTACTCAAATAACTGAAAAGCTATTTCACGAATTTTCGAAATTCGCCACCTAAGGAATTGAAAAGGGGTGAAAATTGGTGAAATATGTTATCAATTAATCGTCGATATATGTTGATCCCAGCGGACTATTGTCGTGTCTTTCACGTTCATAAGACACCGATAAAGTATTCTACAGTGTGATTCAAGGGTTTTTCGAAATTCACTCTCTTAGGAGGTGAAAAGACCTGTAATGTGTTTTACATAAATCCTCGACATCTATCGAACCGTCGAGATATACAGTTAATTTTTGCTTCAGGATGATGATTACAGAAATGTTCGCAAAACTGTTTTAAGATTTTTCGAAATTTGTACTCTCAGTACTGAGCAGGGGTTATAATGTATTATTTAATGAATGATCGATTTTGTTTCGACTGAACGGGCTACCGTCGTGATTTGCACTTCAATTGGATACTTATACGAACGTATTAGGTGTGAGATGAAAATAATTAAAAATTTGACAGCCAAAAGGATTAATTAAAAGGCAAAAATTTTGTTTTCCATCAACACACGATATCTAACCAGTATGCGTTATTGAGTTGTTGTTCACGTCAGAGTGATGCTTAGGTAAGCATTTAGAATTTTATGTGTAAATTTTTTTACTTTATAAGATAACATGCTTATTAAGAATAAAACTAAGTTTGTAAACTATCAAGGCAGATGATCCGAAAAGCAAGTACGACCAGCGATAAATAAATTATACAGAAGTTCCATTCTACAGTAACCTCTCGAGACGTGGTGTTGTGCAACCTCTTTAAGCCTAGGACATGAATATTTTATTTTTAAATTAAATTTATTTACATTTATTATTTCCACGTTACGTGCGCAGTTGTTTGTAGCTCAGGTCTACATTTCGGGAAGTTCTGGGCTCGAATTTCGTTAAAAACTCGTGCGAACATTCAATTCTGACACACAAAAATTGCAAGGCAAATCGGATTAGTGCAGTTTGCATGTAGTCGTTTAAAAGGGGTAAAATGGTTTATGCAGTTCACTTTTCACTTAGGTTCCTCAACAACATCAGCTCACATATATTATTTTACTAATTTCAAGGTTGGTGCACAAAATACATTGCCGCGAAACTTTTTCCCACCAAAACTTTCTAATGACATTAAACTTCAAGTGAACATTTTGAAAATTTGCAATTGATGGTACTGTCACCAATAGTTGTTCAACAGGGTAAGTCAAACGTTTCTCATTCGATTAACTTCTTAAATTTAAGAGTCTATAGCTACCCCACAACATCAACTGTGCAGTGCTATAAATAAGGCCCAGGTGAAATTGCTGTTAGTGGCAGGGACAAACTTAGGTCTGTTTTCTTTGCGTTGATAGCCATAGCTACTTATCCTGCTGCAGAGTTAGCTAAACTAGCAGCTTTGTTATTCTAACACTAGATGAATGAAGTACCAATCTGGTGTACAAAAAAGGTTTTTCAATTAGAGTAAATATTATCAGTAGGGGGAATTGGGGGATGCTGATACAAGTGGGTTGTGGGTCTGGTGCCGGTGGTGCCACTTCCGCCATCTTGGACGACGTCATCGCCACTATCTTGTTTTCAGCCGCCACCTTGTACCAGTCGCCATCTTGTTTTCAGTCGCCATCTTGTTTTCAGCCGCCATCTTGTATTCAGCCGCCATCTAGTTTTCAGTCACCATCTTGTTTTCAGCAGCTATCTCGTTTTTTATTTTCTCCTGCTCTCTCATTCCACTCATAAGGTTTCATGATCTCTCATTCCACTCATACATTCCTCCTGCTCTCTCATTCCACTCGTAATATTTCCTGCTCTATCATTCCCCTCATACATTCCTCCTGCTTTCCCATTCAACTAATACATTTTCATGCTCTCATTCCACTCATACATTCCTCCTGCTCTCTCATTCCAATCGTAATTTTTCCTGCTCTCTCATTCCACTCATACATTCATCCTGCTCTCTCATTCCACTCATACATTCCTCCTGCTCTCTCATTCCACTCGTTATTTTTCCTGCTCTCTTATTCACCAGCACCAAAGCTGCAACCCACATCTCCCATTCCCTAAATCCACACCTGCAACCCTCATCCCCCATTTTCTCCTGCTCTCTCATTTACCAGCACCACAGCTGCAACCCACATCTCCCATTCCCTAAATCCACACCTGCAACCCTCATCCCCCATTTTCTCCTGCTCTCTCATTTACCAGCACCACAGCTGCAACCCACATCTCCCATTCTCTAAATCCACACCTGCAACCCTTATCCCTCATTTTCTGCTGTTCTCTCATTTATCAGCACCACACATGCAACCCTAATCTCCCATTTTCTCCTGCTCTCTCATTCCGCTCATTCATTCTTCCTGCTCTCTCATTCCGCTCATTCATTCCTCCTGCTGTCTCATTTTACTCGTAATTTTTTCCTGCTCTATTATTCTATCTAATCGTCTGCTGTAGGCAGCCATTTTGGTCGCCATCTTGGTACATCATATCCGCCATCTTGGTACACCATATCCACTATCTTTGTATGTCAAATCCCTTATCATGTTTTTCATTTTCTCCTGCTCTCTCATTCCACTCATACATTCCTCCTGCTCTCTCTTTCCTCTCATATATTCCTCCTGCTCTCTCATTCCACTCGTAATTTTTTCCTGCTCTCTCATTATACCTAATCATCAGTCGCACATGTGTTCCTGAACCCTGCGTGTCTACCTGAAGATGGGAACAGATTCGTTAATACTGTCTGGAAAACTACTGTGTTTTGTTTCGTCTCATCGTTTGTGTTGTTTGTCGTGTTTCTGTTCGTGTCTGATATCTACTGTGATTTTATTTTCGTTTCATCGGTGTGTCGCATGTTAACTTAGGTTTTTTTTATTTTTGTTATTTTATTTATTGTCTGTTTGTTCCTTGTTTTATTTGAACCGATTCTATTTTTGGAATTTTATGTTGTGCATGTATCCTGTTGACTAAAGCATACTCTGCATACCTATGTTTTTTTGTCTTATTTTTAGTTTTCTTTTGACAGTCAATTATTTCGCAATGGAGTATGTCCAAGCAAATAAATCCAGTCAAACTTATTCTGATTAGCATACTCAAATGAGAGACGCCCCTGCACAAAGCCACACTGCCAATAAGCATAAAGCAGAGCTACAGATGTGCGCAAATGTCACTGAAACAAGTTGGTACAGAATTCTTTGCCCTAATAACACAAGTGGCTCTACATATGAGTCTTAACTAAAAGTCTACATTTCAGTACATTTAAAGAAATATTTCAATTCTCAGTGCAGGCTACAATATATTTGTGGAAGTCAGAAGTCCGTTTGGACTCTTTAAACATAAAGAAGGCAAATTAAATACTTTCCACATATTATTAGAAATATAAACACAACGCTGATGTTCAATGCACCACAATTTGTATTTTAGGCAGCAGAAAGTACTGAAACGTTAAGGGTGTTGGAAAGAAAAAAAAACTGTAATCACGGAAATTAAACAATTTACTGTGACAGTAAAAACGTTTATCTACTTCACAACACCTGTGCAACTATACAGAAACATAACAGTACGTTTTGTTTAAATTGTGATAGTATAAATTTAATATAATTAGAAAATAATTTTATTTAAAATCTGTGTAGTAGCAAATGTATTCTATGAAGTACCTCAGCAATTTTACTGTCACCTTAAATTCCTTTCTATGGTTAGGACAGATTTTACAATTTGTACGGACAGAAAAGAACAAAATTACAACTTTGCCATACACTTACATGTAAATTATTGTGTGTGTGTGTGTGTGTGTGTGTGCGCGCGCGTGTATGCATGTATTATATATATATATATATATATATATATATATATATATATATATATATATATATATATATATATATACATATATATAATAGTATACATTGCGGAAAGAACATTTCATAAGTGTTATAAAATTAAGATTTCTCTAAACTTTTAAAGTTGTTACTGCTGAACAAAACAAGCCGTTTTTTTATCGTCTTTAATGGTATACAGAGTGTCCGAAAACAAAAGCTTGTAAGCAAGCACACCATGCGAATCCTGGGATAAATTGGAGACGAAAATGTTAGCAAAATGATGTACAATGACATCTTTCATGTACAATGTGGCATCATAGTACTGTAGTTCGTTCCTTATTGTGCTCCACAGATGTCTTCCTTATCTTACTACTTCTGTTATGACCTGCAGGTTCAAATCCCGAGCAGTCCAAACATGTTTCTACGTTTACTTGACGAAACACACATAAAATAATACCTGGACGTGGAATACAAGTGGTGACTATCTCTGTGCAGTGTTGCAACATTTCGCTACTTACATTTCCGTCTCAAATTTAGCTCAGTATTCGCATGGGGTGCTTATTATAGGTTTGTTTCTGCACATCCTGTATATGAACCAATAATAGCAGTTAATGAATAAACCTCTTGGAAAAATAAAACTTAATCTCAAATAGACGTTTCTACGTCTGTCTCTTTAAATTTCTCAACAGCACGGTAGGTATCACATCGTCAGCAGATAAAGTTATCTCGTCATTTTATCAAGTTTTAAAGAATAATCGAACACTGTTAAAACGAATCCCTTCGTAAATACACGGTGAAAAATGTCACGAATCAGCACGCCATACCAAAAAAAATAAACTGTTAAAACTGGATTTTATGTGCTATCACACATTTGGTTTAGTGTCTGTAACTCAGATAATCAACTCCCATTTTTTCCACCAACGGTAAACTTAATTTTAAAAAAATATATATATAGAATGGTTGTTGTGATGACGCCGGTGACAGCGAGCCGTTACGCCTATAAAGGCCTGGAAATAGGAGGGGGCGGGGGATTATTATAAATATCGCATGGCCGACAACGGGCTGGCAGGATTACGAGATATGGGCCGGACACAACGGATCCCTGCCACCCCCTTTATACACAACTTCACACGCGTACCGCAACCCCCTCACCGGCGCCACACCCGTGGAATGGATTCGCCGGCGCGAAACTCCCTGATCACGAATATGAAGCCCCGGCTATTTTATGTCCATCCACCCACTTTCCTCTCCTCGCCACCCCGCCCCTAGAACCTTGTGTTGTTGTCTCTCTCGCGCCGTCACAAAGCACTGTCCACCTCCTCGTCCCTAGATCAACCTGTCCCTCACAAAATCTACAACGCGTGACCAACCGACGTCCCCAACCGTATCACTCCCCCCTCCCCTCCAAACAGTATACAAACCCTGGCTCACGGGTGTTTCCAGCATTTCATACGGGCAACCCCAGGAGGGAAAGAATTTCTATTCGTCATGATGGAGGGAAATATCAGAGGACAAATACACGGCCAATATATATATTTTTTCTTATATCCCTTGCATACAGAAACGTACCAATATTTATGCATATTCGGACGAATCCAACGCTTCACGACCGTCGAATAATATTTTTGCTCGTCACACCCGGCGGCTGTTAATCCTAACTTAAAAAAAAAAAAAAGTAGTTTTAAATTTGTCGTGGAGGCGATTTGGAATGCAGAACAAAGTCGATGAGCTTGCGAGATTAGAAACACTGCAGCGGACTTTATTTTTACATTACACCGTAAACAGTTACAAAAATGTTTATAATTATTCTATACACTTATAAGTATCGTATAAATGAAAATTCCGTATCGCCATGTCCGTCTTAAGTAGATGGCCGGGGCCTTGAATGTGGCAACACTGTATCGGGGGCCTGCTGCTTGTAATTTCTTAGCCACCCTAGTCTCTGCAACGTGTATAGATGCAACTTTAGTGGCGTGTACACGTCTACACTGACTCTTAACAGTATTTAAATAGCAAACCGCAAGATATAAATAGTTCTGGTATAAAAACCAGTAATTTAACATAAAATAAAGTATACACAAATTAAAATAACTAGAATATGCATTAAAAAGCCGCCGCAAACTGAAAAATAATGTTCGTAGTAAGTCCCCGTTTGCCAAATAATTTTGTTCTGAATGCAAAAGTTTCGAGGACAAGAATCTTAGAATTCACCGAAACAATGATTTGGCATGGTGAATACCAGTAATAAATACTGTGGCAACATTTCAGTGTAAACATTGTTCTTATTTAGTATATGTATTGTCAGAATCATTCAGCGTTTCTGATGCTTCAAGGGAGGAGGGACAGAATGGCAGCATTTGAACGGCATCTGGGGGAAAGTTGCTTAATTTTTTTTCCTGAAGACGTTTTCTTACACTAGTAATCATTCAATATCTGAAGATACGAGTAACCAATTGAAAACTTCTTCCATTGTATTTACTCTGGAACATTTCCTCGAAAATCCCTCACGGCATATTTTCGTATCCTTATGATTAGCCTCATGAGCATCTTCTGATAATTGCCCGATAGGCAACAAAGCGGATGCTATAATTTTGGGTCCGTGAATAAATAGTTTATGCACTGTTGTCGGCATGGGATACCATGAATATTTTTCTACGTACATTGTTGCAGTTTCTAAAAAATAATCGTGAAAACTCTTGACCTTAATTTCGTGAGCACTTGAAATTGCTGCCAAGATTACGTAGAGTATTTTTATTAAAGTTACATCTTCACCCGTAACTCTTGTACTCACATCAGAGTTAAAAAAAAAAAAAACGTCGAGCAGTATTGCCATAATTTGTGCTTCCGTATCCAAGTTTTGGACGGTCGACAACCAGACCTAACTCAGATTTCAATTGAATGCATTTTTTTCGGTCACTGACAATTTTTTTTTTTTGCCTCAGAACGTGCTTGCCACTTTCCAATAGTAAGTTTGTATGGCAAATGCAATGTACATACAAATAAACGAATCCACATATGCAATGTAGAAATACCAAATGCATGATGGGTTTCGTTTATGTTCTTCTTTAGTACCTCTTTAATGTCGTTAAAATTCTTAGAAGTGGCTCCACACGAATAGCAACGCAACTAAGATGTTGTTGAGGACACTACGTTACATGCTTTACCATCTATCGTGGTAAAAAACATTTTGTATGTAACATATCTCATTCCCATTTATTGTTAGTCATTGGAACAAGTGATTCAATTTGCTGCTGAATACAGTTTTTTTCACGTGACAATGTATTCGGTGTTCTCATTAAGCAGCCCTTCAGCATCAAGAACATCTCCCTTCTGGTGTATGCCACGTGTTCTTCACCTGATACTGAAATTAAATGTTTGCTTTACAGCAATGGAGGGGTGCCGACTTGTTAAAATTATCGGGTGGGCAAAAATAATTAATAAATAAAGTTGGTCGGGCGAGAAGGGAAATTGATTTGCAGTCTGGGGGTCCTTGCTTGAATTTTCTTCTGGATATAGTAAAATGTTAAATTAAAAATAGTTTGGAAGCTTATTAAGAAGTAAAAAAAAGAAGAATCCGGCATTGGGTGGCTGTGTCCATTGTCAACAATACTGAGTGGACTCGGGTTGACCCCAGCGCCAGTGCAGCAATATATGAAAAATTATCCTAATTAAAGTGTAACACATATTAGCAGCTAGTTCTTGTGAAACCGTCACACCAAAACACTAGACTAAAAACACAATGTAGAAATTAAGGGCGCGGTCTATCGCAATTTTCATCACCATTTTTTTTTTTTATTTTTTCAATTGTACCAGATATTTTTATCACGTGTTAGACACAAAATGTCACTCAATTTGGCTCTTATGAAATTTTTTTTATCTCTCATAGTTATCGCGTAATGACTTGTTAAAATCATATTTTACGTGTTTCCATTTTAACGACTACACTAAAACCAACTGATATACCAAACTAAAAAAAATCACAGTGGATAAAGACATTGCACGCTACAATGTCATGCTCATAAAATTAAAGCATAAAAATTATTTGTATTAAAAAAAAATGCTAAAACGGAAAATAAAAATTTAAAAAATGCAATATTTTTTTTTAAATACAAAAAAATTTTACTCTTTATTTTTATGAGCATGCCAATGTAACCTGTTATGTCTTTATCCACTGTAATTTTTTTGAGTTTGGTATATCAGTTGGTTTTAGTGTAGTCCTTAAAACAGAAACATGCAAAATATGACTTTAACAAGCCATTACGCGAAAACTATGAGAGAGAAAAAAATAATAAGAGCTAAATTTAGTCACATTTTGTGTCTAAAATAAGAAAAAAATATCTGGTACAAAAAAAATTAAAAAATATTGATGAATATTGTGAAATACGATAATTGTATATTTTCATACAGTTCTCGAAACTGTTTTTTAAAGAATTGTTTAAAGACATTACAATTTAATTTATAACAACTTAAGGAAGTGATGTATGCAACAGACCTCCAGGAATAGCATCCATTTTTCGAAACTCACAAATGTCAACTTTTTAGTCGTGCAATGCGGTATTTAGCTTCGACACCGCTGCGTCCACCCATCATACACGAACCTCACTTTTCAACTGCTGTGGGAGCTCCTGCTGTGGGAATTTACTATTGCGAAATTTGGTTTCCAGTCGAGGTATTATCTAACATTATTACTGTAACACCAGTTTAGCCGATTTTTTAAGTTCGCAATTTGAATTTTGGCCACGTTTTCGGGCAAATCTCCCACTGTGCGCCAGTTTCTTCCGTGTTTTCCTCTCTTGTGGGGATGATTCTTGGAACGACAACATTTTACACGAACTGGAATTTTGTTTATTTCAATGAATATTTTTTTTTTTGTTCTGATCCACGTAGACAGAAATACCCGGCGGTAGCGAGAACTGGGCTCTGCGTTCACTACCTCTCATTTTTTTTTCTGAGCATCATCTCAAGCCCTGGTCTCTAGAGCACGTGTATCCGGGGAGAGAGCTTTGTCAGCTTCCTGCAATTTATTTCATGCCGTAGTCACCTAACAACACGTGCGTGCCACTCACGAGAAAAGAGAGGCATGTTTTTTTTTTGTTTCCTCGCTGCGCAGACGAAATAATACAATGTCAGAGATGCCAGAGGCTGCGCAAACAGATTTATGGGAACAGTAGGGGGAAAAAAGGCGCGAGATGAGTATATACAAAAGTGTTATAAAAACAAGCTCTCTTTCCAGGTCGATATCAGGAAACAGACAGCTCTGCTTACCAGCCACAAGGGCATGGGTTTTATGATAACAGAGCCCCGAAAGAAACGGGTGACAAAATTACCCGGTCGTTTTTAGAGTAGGACACGTCAACCACACAACTTCTTGAACACGTATAAAAAAAAAGTTCCAACACACTTATGTTACATTTGTCCACTGTTGGCAAGGGAAGATATAGAGGTGCCCTTTCTGACAAAGCTCAGTTTGAAAATATCACTAATGTATCCCATCTGGCATTTGATCGTGGTACAAAGTAACATCAATTCAGAAAGGACAGGTACACTGAAGACAGGCGTTCGTAGCGTAATGGTCAGAGATAGTGGAAAATCGCGAGAATCTCTTCTGCTAGCGTATTCTCCATATCATTGTAGTATCCTGCCCCTTATATGATTGGACGTTATGTGGCACGGTCCGTGTCTGTTTACTGACGAATCACAGCTGTTCGATCATAGCGTCACAGAGTTACTATAGATTGGTTCACTGACATGTAGGCTAGCCTTCAAGAATAACTATGTATTCAAACAAACATTTGTTCACTAGCTGCTCGCTGACATAGTGGTATAGGTAGGGGCCGCAAAATTTCGCGGATTGAATGACCTTCAGGTTAGAACGCATTGCCCTGTGCATAATCAAGCCCCGACCATTTGTCCACTAGCTGCTACTCATTGGAACAGCGGACAATGAACGAATAGGACAATGCATTCTAACATGCAAGTCATTGAATCGGCGAAATTTCCCGGCCCCTAGGTATAGGGCGTTAAGGTATATTTTTTTATTATTGGCTCAGATACTTCCAGTGAATGTCAAATAAGTCAAGGGCCAATTGCGAAAGTAACATGACCTTATAGTTGCTGGAATTTTCGTAAAAGATTTTTCAGGTCCCTAAGAATTATCATTGACCCAGTCAAATAGGGACCCACCGTTAACGAAAGAAAATCATCAGATACTAATACATCTCATTGAAGCCATAGAAAAACGTCCGCTTTTCCGCAAAAAAATCACCATCCCTGTTAACGGTGTTTATGTGGTTCCTAAATATTTAGGCCAACATCACACATTGTAAACAACGGTTAACAACTAGCTGTTTGTCGTTCCGTGAAAAATTGTAAATTTCACATTAGTATGGCACTGCGGAGAATAGTTGACTAACAAACTGATACAGACGATTCCCGGTGAAATGAGATCCCGCCGGGAGTCGAATCCAGATCGTGCTAGTAGGAGGTGAGTGATTCTAATACACCGCTGCGGCCCCCATGTCTATGTATAGCAAACCACATGTCAATAAAGTAGTCCTGTAGACAACAATTTAGGACAGAAACACACGAGGCGGTTCGTGTCGAGTCGGCCGCCGAGTCGACATACCGTACGATCTTTTCACACGAAGCGGTACGCAACGACTCGACTGCCGCCCCCATGCCGAAGCGGCGTCGCGTGTATATTCTGGTAGTGTAGCCACAGACATGCATCCTGACGATGAATATTTGATGCTGTTGTGGTTGTTA